>CM076581.1:255295762-255553636 GCA_034641835.2 Pinus albicaulis
GGATAAAACCCCAATCCACTACTACAAGCCCATTAGAGGGACTTCCTATAATCGTAGGGCCCTTCCATAATTCCAGGGCCTTCTAATCCATGTCTGGTTAACTTAAACTATTGCAGTTGTGGCTTGCTGTGTAAACCATCCTCCTAAATAGAACAAGCTCTCTCTTTTCTCGGCCACTACCGATAGATGAATTCCCATATTTTTTTCTGTCATCTTTGGCTCTCCTGATGTTTTCTCTTTTTCCATAGCTGCATCATACAAGATCGACAAAAAATATAGGGTCCTCCTTAATACATGCTCTCCACTGCTACCATTCCTTTAACTTATCTCTCTATTAATAGTGTAGCTTCATCTATCCCTTGTGCCATTATTGTGCCACTCTTCTTGTCATAATCACGGATTTTTGTACTTTGCTGAACTCTCATAGACTTTGAAATTTCCTCTATCAGTTCTTCTACTAGCTTCCCTCCCTTGGTTGGTGTTCTATAACTCTTACATACTTGCAACAATTGTTCCTTCCTATAAATGATCATTAGATTGGCTTCATCATTACTACTTGTAGATCCAAATTGCTACACTTCTATGTGGAATGTGTGTGAAACATTTTTCAATTTAGATCGAAAGGATGGCATACACATAACACCTCTCAAACGGATACCAATTCCTGCTAGCATTTTCCTCTTTCGATCATATCATCACAATACCCAATGGGTCAAAAGGGTGGTATGCGTGTTCTTTTCTACTGCCAAAATCTAATTCGAGGATAATATCAACTACTTTCTTTCAATTCAATTTTCATTACCCTACCAGCCATGGTGATTCTTTCTTGTTCGCATGTGGTTCCTATCACATTTTTTAGTATTACCCTTACGCTTGTCTAAGCCTTTAACTTAAGAAAGTTGTTGTACTTCATCAATAATGCATCCAAGACATTGGGATGATAAAAAAATATGAATCGTTCTTTTATCTCCTATAGAAATATTTAGTAACATGTTTGAGAGGAAAAATAGTACCAGGTAGTGATTTCTAAGGAAATGAGTTAGTTCACATGTCCCGTGCAACTTCATTTCACATAACTCATTTTCTCATATCTACAGGAAATTTTACTGGTCGATTACATATTTCAAATAACATAATGTGAAATGTTTTCTCTTTGTAGAATGTTTCTGAATAATATGTGCATTTGTGATTTCACATATGTGGATTAAATTATTATTATTATTATGCAATATTAAATTAAGTGTCTTTTTAATGCATGTGAACAATTAGTGTTGCATGAGAGAATGTTTGAGCAGATCGAGGAACGAAAAATTTAATTCATAGTGTGAAAGAACAATATTTTAGAGATGAGTTGAAAAACCTCTCTTTATCTATCTATATGTATGTGAGAGACACTCTATCCAAGGATGTGTCATAAATCCATCATTGTGCTACCTTTCGCATGAATGCAACAACTTCAAAACACTCACATTTATCAATTATAATGAGTAGACGAGTGGTGGCTATGGCTGTGCATTCCTAGAGTGGTCTGATTACAGGTTTGCATAGGTGTGGAGGAAGCACTATGAAAGAATCCTCTGCATTTCCCACACCTTTGCAAAAACATGTTAGCCTGATTGAGTCATACTACACTTTGACTTTTGTAATAATGGATAGCTTGGTGAATTCATGAAGGGAAGTTGTCCCCCTGGTTATGCCAAGGGAAATTTTGTATCACTCTAGCCATGATAGACATTTTGATATTTTGGAATTGAAGAGATAGTCAGTCAGACTGACATTTTCCATTAAACCAAAAACCAAAAGCTTCTCACTAATCTATATAAAGGAACAAAAAATCTACTTCAAGATATTCTATACCCTAGATACATTAGTTCATTTATTTATTCATCATATACAATGTATCAAAAAACTGAAATCTTTGAACATAATAAACCTGGTAAGGTGTCCTTTTAATGCATAGCTATTAACTATGTTTAGTACAATGTATGAATCTACACCTCCGCATTTCATATAATGTATCAAAAAATATTCACATTCCGCTACAACTCGAAGACCCATTTTTGGGTGACGACAAGTGTGAAGTGTAGATAAAATCTATGTGCAAAGATAAGGGAAGGCAGATAAGTGTTTCATACAATAAATTTTTTGATTCCACCGTTATATTCTGCACAATGAAAACATTGAATGTATATATTATCAGTAATGTATGAAAAAAATTGAAAATTATTGAACATGTATTGGAAACACATTTCGATTTGTAGCATTTAGTGAAAATAACTAAGTTATTTGTCAAGTGCATTGAACGTGATCTCAAAGGATATGGGTATTTCATAAAAAATGACTTACATGCTTCTAGCCAAAGGCTTGAATTTATTTTTGATCTAGAGGAAAAATGGCAGGAATTGGTGAGTTATAATCAGATGAAGCAAATCAAAGTTGCATGCCCTCAAAGAATAAGAAGACTGGTGAACATTATTTCTGAGTGTGAAACCATAGGGAATCGAAGAGCTGTCATACTCCATATAAATTCTTCCATTGATACATTATGTGGAGTGACTAATATTAAGAGGATTTGATTGTTTAAAAAACAATATTATGCAAAAATAAGGTGTGCGGGAGAGTTGTGCGGAGGGAAAATGCATGTAGATGTGCAGAAATTTGGGGTAAAAATATTGTGCTCTTAATTGCACACACTTGTTCTCTGGTGCAAACCACAAATAAAAAAGGTCTAAGTTTTATGAAGGTTTTGTAAGATAATTTTAACAGGTAACATGTCTGTATTTGCATTAGCCAGGTGTTGATCATGTTTTTTTTGGACATGCATGTTTCCAACACATATTCAATTAGTTGTTGAGGGACCATGTTGCCAAGGAAATCCTACAAATAATGCAGACAGCTGGACCATGTGATCGAAGACTGCCCGATTGTGGTAGCCAAGATGCAGGAAAAGAAGCAGAAACCTAGGCAGAATGTACAAAGGGTTAAGGCATAACCTCAAGACGAGGTGCCAAGCGTTAATGTGATAACACGCAGCAGCATGGCCACCGGAGGACCTGCGGAGAAGGCTGAGGTAGAGCCTCTTATCCATAAAGTAGCCACTAGACAAGAAGGTTTGGACTTACAAAAGGAGAAGGAAACCTTTGTCACAGCTCATCAGGACTTCACTAAGGCTGTGGCATTTGACCTGCAAGCTTCCGTAAACCTCAAGGCAAAATGAGGAAGTTAAAACATTCCTGCAGGTGCGTATGAAGCTGCTGCACAACCAAAGGGCCATAGAAAGCCTCCAAGCTTTAATCGATAATTGCGTAGAAAGAACAACCCCAACCATGGAAGTTAAGGATGTGCACAAACTATATAAGAATAAGAGACACACTGGTAGGGAGATGCGGTTGACCGTGTAGATTGGTGATTATGAGATGCATCAGGTTATTATAGACCTAGGATCAGATGCGAATGTACTACCTAAAAAAACTTGGCAATGAATGGGAGAACCTAAGTTGGAATGGTCCACTATCCAACTACGCATGGCCAGTCAACAAAAGATAATCTTGTTGAGAAGACTATCAAAGATCATGGTAGATATCATAGGAGTTAAGGTCCGAGCTGACTTTGAAGTCATTCAGATTGTCGAAGATGCAAACCCGTATCCTGCACTCCTATGATTGGACTGGGCCATCGATATGGGTAGTATTATTCATTTAAAGAAGATAAGCATGGTGTTTGAAAGTGAAGGAACATGGGTGATCGTACCACTGGACCCTGCAGAAGGAGAAAGGTACACAGAGCCAGTACGTGAGGAAGAGGAGGTGGATCACATCTATAAGTTAACTATGAGGGATGAAGACTGGATCAATCCTATAGCCGATGGTGTGCTTTACTGGGAAGAAGATAATGAATGCTCCTCGGACTCTGATGGAGAAATAGAAAACTAGCAAAACCAGCTACACGATGTCTCTGCACTGCACTAGCTGCGAATCATGAGGGATTTACACCGCATATCCTTAGAGGTAAGAGAACTACCCTAATTTTATGGTTTCGGTAGTATTAAAGAGTTTTTCCAAACATTCTAAGCTGAGGTTCCTAGAGAACGAAGGTTACAGGCCCTTAATCTAGCCATGCACGCAACACCTGCAAGATGGTGGGACACGCATAAGGAGGCGTTCGAGGACTGGGAGGAACGTTGGGAAATGATGATCCTACGATTTGAGCGTCCGGTTGAGGTGCACGTCAAGACGTTCCCTGGCCCAGGGAAGCCACATGAACATTTGCTCGCTTGCATTGAGAAGTGGTATGACCGGACTATAGAGGAATGGGTTCACTTTTTTATTCATGTGTTAGGCCCAATTCCCACTGCATGGTACTTGGATGCGGAGCTACATCAGCGCACCCACCACTGGGAAATGTTGAAGGATGAATTCATAGGGACATTTGGATTAACAGGGGGCTCGGAGGTGCTTGATGAAGCTCTATAGGATATAGACACCTTTGTATGTGGTGAATCCAGCCCCTACGTAGCATTGGGGGCACCAACGTGGGAAGCGTAGAAGCAGGATATTGTCAATTTTCGCAACATAAATATAGAAGAGTGCGATGAGGATCTGTGCAATGTCTCTATCCCAGAGTTGGAGGGAGAGCGCGCAGTTGCGGGACCTCCACTACAGGCTGTGGATGTGACGAAGCCTATGAAACTATGGGAAATCAACATTGGCATAGCAGAGTAGCCTAATTTAGCTAAAATTGGGGACCTCTGAGATGATGACACTGTAAGAAAAATTACGAAATTGCTCACAAAATATCAAGACTTATTCCCAACTAAGTTTTCATAGCTCAAGGGGATCACATGAGACCTAGGGGTTATGCGCATGACGCTAAAACAAGATGTGCGCCCTGTAAAGCAGCGGCCTTATTGGCTGAACCCTAAGTATAAGCATAAGGTTAAGGAATAAATTGATAAAATTCTCACTACAGGCATTATCGAGCTGGTCGAGCAATCAAATTGGGTAAGTTCGATGGTGTTTCAGGAAAAGAAGACGAAGGGGGAAATCCGAATTTGTATGGAATTATGCAAGTTGAATGACGCCTGCGTACATGATCCCTTTCTAACACCATTCTCAGATGAGATATTGGATAGCATAGGAGGCCAAGAAGCATACTCGTTCACTAACGGGTTCTCAGGATACCATCAGATCATAACCGCACCAGAAGATCGCAGCAAAACCATGTTTTCCATTGAGTTGGGATCATTCCAGTATACAGTTATGCTGTTTGGACTCAAGAATTCCCCTGCTATCTTCTCACGTGTGATTGTCATAGTGTTCAAAGAGTTCATCCATAAATTTATGGAGGTGTACTTTGATAACTAGACTGTCTTCGGCTTAGTAAAGACGCAGGTTTCAAACCTGCGCATGATGTTGGATGCTTGTAGAAAGCACCAAATCTCCTTGAAAATCAAGAAATGTATCTTCTGCGTACCTTTCAGAATCCTTCTTGGACATATAGTGTGCCGACAAGGGTTGATGGTTGACCCTGCAAAAGTTGCAGTTATCATTAATTTGGCAGTACCTACAACCGAGAAATTGTTGTGTTCGATCCTTGGGCATATAGGCTACCACCGAAAGTTCATTCAAGGATACGTACTGATCACGACACCTTTGGAAAAGCTCCTCAAGAAGGACGTTTCATTTTTTTGGGATGACAAGTGCCAGAAGAGCTTTGAGCTACTCAAGGAAAAGATGGTATCTACGCCTATCCTTATTTTTCCTAATTGGGCGAAGGTATTCCATGTTCATGTTGATGCTTCAAGAATCGCCCTGGGAGCGGTCCTTACACAGCCTAGGGATGGAGACATTTATCACCCAGTTGCATTTTCTAGTCAAAAACTCTCTGGTGTGGAGCGCAACTGTGCCACCACGAAGCAGGAAGGATTGGCCATGGTTTATTTGTTGCAGAAGTATCAGAACTATATGTTAAGGGGTCACTTCAAAATGTTCACAGATCATTCAACTTTGAAGTACCTGGTGAATAAGTCTGTGTTGGGGGGGGGGAATCTGCCGATGGATTTTGCTCTTCCAGGAGTATGACTTTGAGATCATTGACAAGACAGGGAAGTTGAATGTTGGGCCAGATCACTTGTCTTGAATTGAGAGTGGTGAGGAACCGACCAACCTAGAGGAGGGGTTTCCTGATGCGCAACTATTTTCTATTAAGGTGGTTGATGCACACTTCGTTGACATCATTCAGTTCCTAACTATAGGCATGGCACCTGTGGAGTATTTAGTGCAACAAAAGAAAGAACTGGTAGCCCGCACTGCATATTTTACCATCATCGCAAGACATATGTATAAGATGGGAGTAGATGAAGTGTTGTGCAGGTACGTCATGGAGCATGAACGTCATGATATCTTGGCAGAAGCCCATGATGGGGTAGTAGGAGGTCACTACGCAGGGAAAGTGATGGTGCAAAAGATCTTAAGAGCTGGCCTATGGTGGCCTACCCTGCATATTGAATCTCATGACTATTGTAAAGCCTACGATACATGACAAAAGACAGGAAGGCCATTGCATAGAGATGAAATTCCCCTTCAACTGCAGATGGCCCTGCAAGCCTTTGACAAATGGGCCATCGATTTTGTGGGACTTATTAAGCCACCCAAAAAGAAGACAGGTGCATGCTATATCATCACTACCACTGACTATATAACTAGGTGGGCTGAAGCACAAGCGGTGAAGGATTGCACTACAGATACCACTGCGCACTTCATATTTGAGCAGATTCTGACCAGATTTGGGTGTCCAAAAATCTTGATGAGCGATAGGGGTACGCACTTTGTTAATGAGACCATACAGGCCTTAACGGAGGAATTCTGGATCCATCATGCCAAGAGCACTCCATATCATCCTTAGGTGAATGGAGCGGTTGAAGTATTCAATAAATTCTTGGAGAATGCACTAACTAAGGTTTGTAACACCGATCGAAGCGATTGGGACGTGTGCATCTCATTTTTTCTTTGGGCCTATCGAACCACTTGTAAAATGTTGATAGGAAAAACATTGTTTAGGATGGTTTATGGCAAGGAGGCCATTATGCCCATGGAATATATTGTTCCTAGTCTGCAAATCATAGCCTTTACGAATATGGCGGAGCCTGATATTGTGGAGGAGTGTTTAGCGTAGCTTGTGGCTTTGGAGGAAGACCGATTTATTGCTAACTTCCATCAGCAGGTTTAGAAGGCATAGGATAAGGCATGGCATGACTGACATATCCAATGAAAGTCCTTTGTGGAGGGTGACTTAGTGCTAATGTATGATAGCCAGTTTGCGAGACACCCAGGGAAGTTCCGATAGCACTGGCTAGGGCTCTACGTAGCTAAAGAAATCACGGATGGTGGAGCTGTTCGCTTAGCCACCTTGAGCGGTGATATGCTACCTGGCTATGTTAATGGCAACCGGCTCAAACGATATTGGATCAAATGACTATATGGCAAGACTAGCTGGCTAAAACGGGTTATTCCCATCAAGGAGGGTATGAATGGAAGGTGCCATAAGGTGTGTAGGTTATGGTTTCCGAATTGGAAGCCCGAGGGGGTGCGCCGGAGTCACAAGAGTAAACTCAGACTGTAACATGCACGCTGGAAGCGAAGGAAGTATGCTCAAAACGCAGGGATGCACTGGGAGTGTAGGGGTCCACTAAGTGCACCATGGGTGCGAAAAATAGTCGTTGGAATAGTCAAATTGGGTAAAAAGAAAAAATTACCGTTGGAAGGAGCAGGCGGCCGGCATTTAATGAGGCAATCTCTGGAGATTTTTTAATATTTCCCTGATGGTAAGTTCCAAGTGAAGTTTACCCTACCGTTGGGCACTCGCCAAAGCTATAAAAATGGCAGGATAGGTTAGACAATGTAATGTTCCCAATTAGCTGCTGCTAGTTGGAATATTATATGTTGCTCTATTTTGCAGTTTAGAAGAATAAATGGGGTAGGGAGACCCTTAAATCTCTTTATTAGGAATAAAAAATTCCCAATCTGAAAGGGGATTAGTATAGGTAGGAAAAATAAATCCACCTTTGGTGTGAAAAGAGGCAATACATGATGACTAGATCTATGTTGACCAAATCAACAACGCTGCTAAAAGAGGAGGAAAACCAGTGGGGATAGCACAGTTTTGATGGAGGACTCTTTGCAAGGAAGTAACCTCATGAATGAGTGGGGTCAAGGGTGAGGAGGCTCACCAAGAATAAAAAGGAAGGGATGGCAGCCATGAGAGGCATTCATAATCTTGTCTATGTTTGGGTCTTATGAATTCTTGCATGCTTCAACTGTTTAGCTGGGTTTGCTACACTATTTAGTGCAAGGGATTCTCATGCGAGAGTTCCATACTCTTTCTCAGTTTAGCTTGTTGAAGGGATCTAAGAGGAGAATTTTGGGCTACATTTCCACTATCAGACATTGGGTCAAGCAGTCACCAACTTCTATAGCATGGCCTCTTGTAGAAACTGCATCATTTCTCAAGGTGTTGTTGTGGTAGGGTTAAATCCCTGTGTTTTGAGCTAGTTTCTTAGGAGAAGGGGCTCTCCCTCTCCCGAAAGGCTAGTAAGGAGGATATTTTAACCATATTATGTATTATTGAGCCATATAAATATAGTGTTGCAGTAGACTGCATGATTTTAGATCTATATCTGCAAATCTAACTTTTTGTACTTGTGCTTTCATGAAACCCTTGCCGGGTTATCTCCATATTGTATAAAAGGGGCTAGATCTCCATTTTATTGGCTCATTGAATAATATCATCTCCAGATATTTTATTTTCCATATTTTGTTGCAGAAACATTCATGGAATAATGTTTTCACATGCTTTAGAATTTCTGTTTGGCATAAGTCATGGGGATTGGGTGTTTTTAAGCTGTATTGGGCTGGGGAGATCTGTTTAACATAGCTAGAATGATTTTTTTCTGATCCCATTCTGTATGTGAGGGTTATAATGCATAAAATAATGGATCCAAGTCCTATTTATCAATTATATAGCATACTTTTTTGAGAACATCGTTTTTACTGTCTATATTGTTGAAATTCCTAAGAAGGAATATTACAGTGGTATCAAAGCTCTGTTCTTGGCTTAGCTTGTGGGGGAAAATATATTTATAGTTATGGAGGAGAAAGGGATTCCAAAGATTCTTCTTCAAACCTGTTGGAAATATTATCATTGATGGCAAAGGAGGCAGCAAAGACAGAGATAGGCAAAGAGAGCAGCATAGTAGCAAGATGTAGAGAGGGTCGAGCAACAGAGACAGGGTTATTTAAAGAAGAGGCAGCAAAAGGAGAATGAAGGAAGCAAGGAGCAGCATTAGACAAGAAGAAGAGAAAGAAACAGAGAGACAACAGAAGCAGCAAAGAAACCAGCAATAGAGCGAGGCGGCAGAGAGGTAGCAGAGGCAAAAAAAAAAAAAAAAAACTAAGTAAGGAGCAGAGGAAGCAAATGTCGAACAAGATTGAATATGCTGTGCGTTAATTGTAATATCGATCAGTCAGGGGTAAGCGGAATCATATAAGGTAACAGTGGAAGTGGTGTATATTAATTAAACTATGTTGAGGAATTGCACAGCGAAGGCAATGGAGGCAGCAAAGACAGAGACAGGTCGAGCAGCAGAAGCAGGTAAGGCAAAGGCACAGGGAAGAACCGTTATCGAAAGACAGGAACAGTCGAATACAGAGACACAGCTGTTATTGCAAAGACACAGCCATTATTCCGAGAATCACTACCCAGCCGGGCGTTACATATAACATAAACACAAATTCTGGGAATCGCTACCCATGCAGGAGTATATGTAAAGTGCATCATATAATCAAAGGTCCAAAGCATATTTATGAAGTTATACGGAGCGCATAATACAAAGTTTTATAAGGCGGGACTCGCAATATCGCAACTTCGCAACATTGCGCCATCGCACCATCGCAATATCGCAACTTCGCAACATTGCGCCATCGCACCATCGCAATATCGCAACTTCGCAACATTGCGCCATCGCACCATCGCAATATCGCAACTTCGCAACATTGCGCCATCGCACCATCGCAATATCGCAACTTCACAACATTGCGCCATCGCACCATCGCAATATCGCAACTTCGCAACATTGCGCCATCGCATTATCGCAACCATCGCAACCATCGCATTATCGCAACCATCGCAACCATCGCAATATCGCAACCATCGCAATATCGCAGTTGGTTGAAACTGCACAGCAACTATCGCAAATTAGAAATTTGCGATTGCGATCAATCGCATTTGAAAACGTGTCAGGTGGGCCCGAAAGGAGTTCTATATGTTTTAAAACAGGCTTTATTGTATGCGCCGAGAGTATGTTAAGGTGTATTAAAAGGGTAGATTATATGATTAAATCATCTTATAATTAAGCCAAGAGACAAAGTTGGTTATATATATATATATATACATTAAAAGGTGTTGTCATATATATATATATATATATAACGCTATTGCGATAAGCCGTATGGTCTGTAGACCCACGGGCCTCAGCTTAAGGGGAGGGCGATTATTAATGTAATACAATTGTGATATGTGTATGTTCCGGCCTGCGGAATGTTCCACATCAACAAGACACTTGCTACAAGTCAGCAGTCACGTATTTTTCTAAAAGGCACTGATATAAAAGCACTGTTACATATATACAGCAATTACACCACAGTGGAGGACAAAATAGAATACAGAGCAGAAAAGAGTTAAAACACAATCACAGAAAAAGACAAAACACAGTCAAAGAAAAGACAAATGCGCAGCTAGCCAAGAGGGTGAATGAGTGAGCTGGAATTCACTTTGTAATTCGAATGTAAATATTTTAATTGTTTTTTATTGTTTGTGATGCATTGGCAAGTCTCCAAGAGAGAACAAATTCCCACTGTAATGTTAAATTGATACCTACAGTTATATATTCTAAGTAAGCAGATAAAAGGAGTGAGAAGGCAGAAGGCAAAGAGACATGACTTTCCATTTTGAATTCCAAGTAGAATACAAACAGTCATGTGAGGAAATCTATAAATAATATCATTTTGATATGCAAAGATAGAAGAGAGAAAGAGAGTTAATCAAGAGAAGGCAGAATATAGAAGTGTGAGGCAGAGAAGATTAAGAAAAGCATAACAGAAGGAGAAGCTACAGAACAGGGCTAATATCTGAGGTAAATCAACAAACTTTCAGTTTGATAAATTGAGGAAGTTGGAGCTTCCCTATCAAGTTGCAGCTTGATAGCTGTCAGTTGTAGCTGACTGAGGTTGGAGCCTCCTGTAGGTTGGTGCCTGCAGAAAATTGAAGGGAGTTGGTGCTTCCTTGTAAGTTGTAGCTTGTAGAATTGAGGTAGGAGCCTCCTGTAGGTTGGTGCCTGCAGAAAAACAGTGGTGAGAGGGAGTTGGAGCTTGCCTTTGCATCACAATAATAATAAGATGTGGTTTTCTCCCTTTATGGGTTTCCACTTACATCTGCTGTCTCTATGTGTGCTTCTTATGTGTTGATGTGATTCTTTCAATCTGCTTAATTGTTTGCTGCTCTCAACATAAGTATGGTGTCACATTAATTTAATATTAGCTGCAACATTTTAAGACTGTTCACATAGTAAGCTGTAAATAAGTTTGGTGAAAATTTTAAAAGGCTTATGTATGTATTAAACTGATTCACCCCCCCCCCCTCTCAGTTTAATTAAAGATTCAAAAATTGGTATCAGAGCGGGTTCCTTTGTACAAGTCTAACAACTGAAAGGAGATCCTAGGTTCCCAAGATGGCTAGTAAAGAAGGATGCTCAACCAATAAAGCCCCTTTCTTCACTGGTGAAAATTATGCTTTCTGGAAAATCAGAATGAGGACATACATAATGTCTCTCAGAATAGAAGTCTAGGCTGCTGTGGAATTAGGATATGCCCCAAAGGCAACTGACACAGAAAAATACTCAAAACAAGATTTTGTGGCTAATGCAAAAGCCATGAATGCCATCCTGAATGGATTATGTGAAGCAGAGTTTATTAAAGTAATGCACAAAGACACTACCAAAAAAATATGGGATACTCTTGAAAACATACATGAGGGAGACCATAAAGAAAAGACTGCCAAACTTCAAGTCTATAGAGCCCAGTTTGAAAACTTAAAAATGAATGATGATGAAGACATTGCCAGTTTCTTCCTAAAAGCTGCAGAAATTATTAACAATATGAAAGCTCTTGGAGAAAAAATGCCAGAGAGTATAATTGTGCAAAAGATTCTAAGATCTCTTCCATCCAGATTTAATCCCAAGGTGTCTGAAATAGAAGAAACAACTGATTGGGAGACCTTGACCATGAACCAGTTGCTAGAAATCTAACAGCCTATGAAATGAGGCTCCCACAGAAAAAGCCAAGTACAAGGGAAGCAACCTTTAAAACAGAAAAGAAGAAAGAAGAAGAGGGAGACATATGCTCTTGCTCAAATGAAGAAGAGGCAAAGTTTGTCAAGAAATTGGATAGAGGCTCAGGTAAATACAAAGGTAAACTCCCCTTCAAATGCTTTAACTGTGGAAGAGTGGGACACTATGCTGCTAAGTGTCCTCACAAGAAAGTAAGAAATCAAGCTCAAGAATCAAAGAGACACACATCAAAGAACTGGCAGAAAGGAAGGAAATTCAGCAGAAAATCCTTCTATGCTCAGCAAGACAGCAGTGCATCTGAAGACTCAGATGAATCCTCAGGAGAAGAGGGAACCTCTGAATTTTTACTGATGGCCATAGAAGATCTTGAAGGACTCTTGCTAGAAGAAGAAGAAGAAGGGGAAGTCGACCTTGAGGGGGAGCTAAGAAGTGCACTGGAGGAGATTGACAGAATCAAATTAAAATGCAGAAAACAAAAAGAGATTCTCCTCAAATGTGTGAAAGAAGAACAAAATTCAGAAGTCCTCATGCAGCTAAAGGTAGAGCTTGAAGAAGCCAAGAAGATAGAAGACATGTTACTTCAGCAAATCAAGGATAAAACCCGAGAACAAGAGAAACTGGAAGAAGAAGTAGTATGTCTTAGGAAGAAACTAGAAAATGCTCAAAGGACAATGGTTATAAACTCTTCTCAAACAAAAATCTCTAGTAATTTGAATGAAATCCTGGTTGCTCAAAGATCCCCAATGATAAAAATAGGAATAGGCTATGAAGGAGAATCGAGTAAAGGCAAAGAAAAGGAAAACAAAAGTATAATTTTTGTAAAAGCAAAGAAGACTGATGAAGAAGCCCAGACAATTTCTACAAAAGAAGAAACATGTAATAAGGATGACAGAGATCAGAAGAAATCCCTAGTAACAAAGAATATAATAAATACTAAGATGACAGAAAAAGAATCATATGCCCCAGAGTATGTCAAATTTCGAAGCCATCAAAGGAGATTCTTCCCTCCTAAGAAGAATGCCACCTGTTATGTCTGCCACAAGCCGGGACACATTGCTGCATATTTTTATGCAAGGAAGAGTAATTCAGACCTGCAAAAGATGCAAACAGTGAAGAGACTGTCTCAAACAAACAAATGGAGAAAACAACCTTACATCAGGTATGCAAATAATTTCTATGGTTATTGTTTTTATTGTAAGGAATTTGGCCATAAAATTATTGAATGTAAAAAGTATGGACAAAGATTGATGTTCAACGCCTCAAGGAGGTTGATGAATGAAAGAAATTTTGTTCATACTCACAATTCTGCAAAAACTATGATCAAATGTTGTATATGCAATCAAATTGGACATACACCTTCCAAATGTCCTCTGAAAGGATGTGATTCATCAACTCACAAAAGATGCCAAACAAAAGGATGCCTCCAGTGGATAAAGAAGGAGAATAAGTGTGACTTAGATTTAACTGCTCAAGATTTGAAGAGTCAATGGTATTTGGACAGTGGCTGCTCTAAACACATGACAGGAGACAAAAGAAAGTTTATAACTCTTGATGGAAAGAAATCTGGAAATGTTACCTTTGGCAATGATAAATCAGGAAAAATAAAAGGAAAAGGCTCAGTCAGCATAGATAATGGCAGAGGAAAGGCCCAAGATGTACTATTTGTAGATGGGCTGAAAGCAAATTTACTAAGTGTCAGTCAGATGTGTGACAAAGGCTGTGAATTTCTTTTTAGAGCACAAGATTTTGAAGTCAGATCCAGCACCACAGGTAAGACTCTGCTCAAAGGTATTCGAACAGAGAGTAATGTGTACATAGTGAAAGAGGAAGATGAAGCCTGCTACCTTAGCAAACTTGAGGAGTCATGGTTATGGCATAGGAGATTGGGACATCTCAGCTTCGACCATATCATCAGACTGATCAAGAAGAAAGTAGTCAGAGATATGCCAGAAATAAAAAGGCCTTCAAATACCATATGCAAATCTTGTCAATTTGGGAAACATACTCGCACGTCCTTTAAATCTAAAGATGAGCTATCAACAAGAAGACCACTCAAACTTGTGCACATGGACCTGTGTGGACCTGCTAGAACTAAGACACCAAGTGGAGAATCCTATTTCATGCTGATAATAGATGATTTCTCCAGAATGACATGGGTTGCTTTTCTCAAGAACAAATCAGAAGCACTAGAAAAGTTTAAGACATTCAAAGAATTAGCAGAAAATCAAACTGGATGCAAGCTAAAATGTATCAGATCAGATAGAGGAGGAGAATTCACTGATTATGACTTTGCAGACCTATGCAATGAACATGGCATAAAACAACAATTTACTATTGCAGGAACACCTCAGCAGAATGGAGTAGCAGAGAGACAAAACAGATATGTTCAACAAATTGCCAGATCCATGATGCAAGAGAATAATATTGCTCAGACCTTTTGGGCAGAAGCTGTACACACAGCAGTACATATTCTAAACAAAGCTCATTTAAGACCTAACAGTGACAAGACACCTTATGAGCTATGGCATGGTAAACCTGCATCAATCAAGCACTTTAGAGTCTTTGGTAGCAAGTACTACATAAAGAATAATGATGAAAATCTCGGGAAGTTCAATGCAAGAGCAGATGAAGGGATATTTCTAGGATATGCATCCAAAAGTAAAGGATACAGATGCTACAACAAGACTCTTCGAAAAATTGTAGAAAGTATTGATGTAAGATTTGATGAAGAACTTCCAAACAAGACAAGAGATATAGATTGCAGCAGCCATCCTGAAAACCATGAAGAAGAGGACCAAGATGATGAAGAAACAAGAAAAACATCAGAAAATGCTGAACTGAACTCAAAAACCCCCTCAAGATACACTCAGAAGAATCATCCCGAAGATCAGATCATAGGAGACAAGAAGGCATCTAACAGAACAAACTGAAGAGGTATACATAGTGATGTTATCACAAATAGAGCCAAAGAAATTTGAAGAAGCCATCAAGGACAAGTCTTGGGTGAATACAATGAATGAAGAATTGGATCAAATTGAGAAAAACAATACCTAGGAACTAGTTCCTAGACCCACTGAGAAAAATGTCATAGGATCAAAATGGGTATTCAAAAATAAAATGAATGATGAAGGACAGGTAATCAGGAATAAAGCCAGACTGATCTGCAAAGGATATTCACAAATCGAAGGACTTGATTACGATGAAACATTTTCCCCTGTAGCCAGAATGGAAGCTATCAGAATGTTCCTGGCATTTGCATGCTACCAAAACTTCAAAGTATATCAAATGGATGTAAAATCTGCATTTCTGAATGGAGACTTAGAAGAAGAAGTCTACATGGAACAAACAGAAGGCTTCTCATTAACAGACAAAGAAGACTATGTGTGCAGACTGAAGAAGGCCCTGTATGGACTGAAACAGGCTCCTCGTGCTTGGTACTCAAGACTGGATAAATATTTGCAAAAACAAGGTTTTAAGAGAGGTGGAGTAGACAACAATCTATATATAAAAGCCCATGAAAATGAACTCCTGATTGTTGTAGTGTATGTTGATGATATTATGTTTGGAAGCAACAAAGATGAACTAGCAAAAGGGTTTGCTGATGAGATGAAAACATAGTTTGAAATGTCTATGATTGGAGAACTCAGTTTCTACTTGGGACTGCAAATTCAGCAAAAGAACACAGGGACATTCATCTCTCAAGAAAAGTACTTAAATGAAATGCTGAAAAGATTCAAAACGGAGGACTGCAAACCTGTGACTACCCCCATGATCACGGGATGCAAGCTGTGTGCTAATGATGGGTCTGCAGATGTAGACCAAAAACTCTACAGATCCATGATAGGAATCCTGCTGTATTTGACAGCATCTAGACCAGACATCATGCTAGCAGTAGGACTAATGGCAAGATATCAAGCAGCACCTAAACAAAACCATCTTCTGGCAGTAAAAAGAATACTCAGATATCTACAAGGAACAACATAGTATGGACTTTGGTATCCTAAAAGAAAAAGCTTCACTTTAACAGCTTACACAGATGCAGATTGGGCCAGCTGTGTTGATGATAGGAAAAGTACAAGTGGAGGTGCTTTCTATCTAGGAGAAAGTCTGGTGGCATGGTTAAGCAAGAAACAAACATCCATCTCTCTGTCTACAGCTGAAGTAGAATATATAGCAGCAACAACATGTTGTACACAAGTCATGTGGATGAAGCAAACTCTTCAAGACATGAAGGTAAGCATTGATGAACCTATTTCAATCAAATGTGATAATACAAGTGCTATAAGTATATCTAAAAATCCTATGCTTCATTAAAAAACCAAACATATTCCAATCAAGTATCATTTCCTCCGAGAACAAGTGGCTCAGAAAATAGTAAAACTGGAATATGTACCAACGAAAGAACAGACAGCTGATATATTTACTAAACCTCTTGCTAGAGAACCATTTCAATATTTGAGAGATAGACTAGGGGTAGTATCTGCAGATGCTACTCTCTGATATAAAAAGAAAGCACAATTTCAGGGGGAGAAAAAAAATGAAAATATCATTCCAGGGGGAGAACAGCCAGCAAGGAAAGCATAAAACAGGTCCACAGGATCAGTATTATCAGTAGTATCAGCATTATCAATATTATCAGCATAGTCTCAATATTATCAGCATTCAACATGGAAAAGCGACAAGGACCCTTCAATTGAAAAATGCATCATCTCTGTCTGCAATCTAACACAGATTACAGGCACTACAAATGAAACACAGCTATAAAACATATTCCTCAAAGTGTTCTCTCAACAAGTTTTATACATCACTCTGGAGCAGCATGGTACAAATTCAGCAGAAGAGGACCTAAACGTAACTCAGAGAAAGGAAATGCAAAAAGCAACCCTTTTCCATGGATGTCAAAGGGGGAGGAAGAACAAACAAGAAAAGCAAGAGAAGGCAAATAGAGAAAAGTGGATTGCCATCAATGCCAAAGGGGGAGACTGTTGGAAATATTGTCATTGATGGCAAAGGAGGCAGCAAAGACAGAGACAGGCAAATAGAGCAGCATAGCAGCAAGATGTAGAGAGGGTCGAGTAGCAAAGACAGGCAAAGAGAGCAGCATAGCAGCAAGATGTAGAGAGGGTCGAGCAGCAGAGATAGGGTCATTTAAAGAAGAGGCAGCAAAAGGAGAATGAAGGAAGCAAGGAGCAGCATTAGACAAGAAGAAGAGAAAGAAACAGAGAGACAACAGAAGCAGCAAAGAAACCAGCAATAGAGCGAGGCAACAGAGAGGTAGCAGAGGCAGAAAAAAAAAAAAAAAAACTAAGTAAGGAGCAGAGGAAGCAAATGTCGAACAAGATTGAATATGCTGTGCGTTAATTGTAATATCGATCAGTCAGGGGTAAGCGGAATCATATAAGGTAACAGTGGAAGTGGTGTCTATTAATTAAACTATGTTGAGGAATTGCACAGCGAAGGCAATGGAGGCAGCAAAGACAGAGACAGGTCGAGCAGCAGAAGCAGGTAAGGCAAAGGCACAGGGAAGAACCGTTATCGAAAGACAGGAACAGTCGAATACAGAGACACAGCTGTTATTGCAAAGACACAACCGTTATTCCGAGAATCACTACCCAGCCGGGCGTTACATATAACATAAACACACTGTGAATACTCCTCTACAAGTAGAGTATATAAAAGTGCCGTATCATATAATCAAAGGTCCAAAGCATATTTATGAAGTTATACTAGAGTGCATAGGCTTCCTATTATAAGGCGGACTCCGCAATATCGCAACTTCGCAACATTGCGCCATTGCACCATCGCAATATCACAACTTCGCAACATTGTGCCATCGCACCATCGCAATATCGCAACTTCGCAACATTGCGCCATCGCACCATCGCAATATCGCAACTTCGCAACATTGCGCCATCGCACCATCGCAATATCGCAACTTCACAACATTGCGCCATTGCACTATCGCAATATCGCAACCATCGCATTATCGCAACCATCACAATATCACAATATCGCAACCATCGCAATATCGCAACCATCGCAATATCGCAATATCGCAACCATCGCAATATCGCAGTTGGTTGAAACTGCACAACAACTATCACAAATTAGAAATTTGCGATTGCGATCAATCACATTTGAAAACGTGTCAGGTGGGCCCGAAAGGAGTTCTATATGTTTTAAAACAGGCTTTATTGTATGCGCCGAGAGTATGTTAAGGTGCATTAAAAGGGCAGATTATATGATTAAATCATCTTATAATTAAGCCAAGAGACAAAGTTGGGTTATATATATATATTAAAAGGCACTGTCATATATATATATGTATATATATATATATATATATTATATATATATAACGCTGTTGCGATAAGCCGTATGGTCTGTAGACCCACGGGCCTCAGCTTAAGGGGAGGGCAATTATTAATGTAATACAATTGTGATATATGTATGTTCCGGCCTGCGGAATGTTCCACATCAACAAGACACTTGCTACAAGTCAGCAGTCACGTATTTTTCTAAAAGGCACTGATATAAAAGCATTGTTACATATATACAGCAATTACACCACAGTAGAGGAAAAAATAGAATATAGAGCATAAAAGAGTTAAAACACAATCACAGAAAAAGACAAAACACAGTCAAAGAAAAGACAAATGCGCAGCTAGCCAAGAGGGTGAATGAGTGAGCTGGAATTCACTTTGTAATTCGAATGTAAATATTTTAATTGTTTTTTATTGTTTGTGATGCATTGGCAAGTCTCCAAGAGAGAACAAATTCCCACTGTAATGTTAAATTGATACCTACAGTTATATATTCTAAGTAAGCAGATAAAAGGAGTGAGAAGGCAGAAGGCAAAGAGACATGACTTTCCATTTTGAATTCCAAGTAGAATACAAACAGTCATGTGAGGAAATCTATAAATAATATCATTTTGATATGCAAAGATAGAAGAGAGAAAGAGAGTTAATCAAGAGAAGGCAGAATATAGAAGTGTGAGGCAGAGAAGACAATAGCAGAATGTATGAGAAGCCAAGGCATCAGTATCGACATTCGTGTAAATTGAAGAAACTTTCGCTATAAATTGAGGAAGTTGAGCTTCCCTATCGTTGGTAAATGATAGCTGTCAGTTGTAGCCGACCGAGGTTGGAGCCTCTGAGGTTGGAGCCTCCGTAGGTTGGTGCCTTCTAAAAATCAAGGAGTCGGGTGCCTCCTTGCAAGTTGTAGTCACAACTGAGGATAGAGCCTCCCCGTAGGTTGGTGCCTCGCAAACAAAGGGGCAGAGAGGAAGTTGGAGCTATTTTCGTATCACAACAATAATAAGATGTGGTTTTCTCCCTTTATGGGTTTCCACTTACTTGTCGTCTTTCCTATGTGTGCTTCTTATGTGTCGAGGTGATTATTTCAATCTGCTTAATTGCTTGCTGCTTTCAACTTAAGTATGGTATCACAATAAATTAATATTGGCTGCAAATAAGATTGCTCACATATTAAGCGGTAAATAACTTTGGTGAAAATTTTAAAAGGCGAATGTATGTATTAAACTGATTCACCCCCCCCCCCTCTCAGTTTAATTAAAGATTCAACAAAACCAAGTAGAACATTTCAAAATACATCAAGGAGATGAGGCAGAAGGAAGCCCCTAGATGGTTTTACCATGAAGAAAGCACCAGCACATCACATTGTTTGGGACAATCAGCCACACACCCTTCTTCACAATGCTCCACTATGCCCACATTTCTATCTGAGGAAGGTGAGGAATAAACCCTTGGTGATTATTTTGTGGAATATGAATCCCAGTCCTGAAGATTCAAAGAACATTTGAGCTTTCAAGAGTTTTACTAGATCAAGGATGGAAGAAGAACTTGTCATCACCCAAATAAGGGAGGATTTATGCAGGAATCAGACCTGCAGTGCAATATGGGAAGATTCTTCTTGCCTGCATATGATGGATCACCTAAGTGCACAACCAAGGCTGTTGGGTGTGAAGCCTGATTATCTTATTTACTTTGTATCATAGCATTGGACCCCTGTACCTTAAAAGGGGCGGCAACGCTGCTCGTAATTAATCACTGCCATGGGGGGTCTAGGGCGAGGCGGCAGCGCTTTTCAGAGCCCCCCCCTGGCGGGGGGTTTCGAGGGCAGCACCCTTGAAGCTAAGAACAAATGTAAAATTGCCTTGTAAAAGTATAGTAATTTCTAATCAATCTGGGCCGTTCATAGGCGGATGATCTGACGGTAGAAGTTATGTTTAGTTTAGGGTTTTTTGCCCGAGATGGAAACCCCCTTGTATATATGAGGGTATTGTATTGCAGCTGTGTATTATGTGTGTGTATTCTTAGAGTGAGAAACAGATAGGGAGACTGTGAGAGAGAACAGAGGATATTACATCGGATCTGTTGTAGGTTTTGTCTCTTCATTTTGTTGGATAATAGAAAGGAAGGACTGGTTGTTCGGGGTGTACGTAGCCCAAACTAGGTGAACCACGTATATCCGTGTCTCTCTGGTTTTATGTGTTTTGTGTGCTTGTATTTTCCGCATATTTTATGTGTTTCATTGCTCTGTAATATTTAATTTTCTAACAACTGGTATCATAGTCGAAGGTCTATTTGGCTGATAAACTCGCAGGAAAGAAGGGTTCCTAGTTCGAGTGGGAGAAATGGCGGAAGATGGTAAATTTAGGGTCGAGAAATTTAATGGTAAAAACTTCCCATTGTGGAAGATGCAGATGGAAGATTATCTGTATCAAAAATATCTGTACCTACCATTGAGCAGAAAAACAAAGAAGCCGGCGGCCATGACAGACGCGGAATGGAACATTCTTGATAGAAAGGCACTCGGAATAGTACGTTTGTGCCTTGCGTCGTTAGTCACCTTCAATATTTCGAAGGAAACAACAACAGAGGGTTTGATGTAGATGTTGGTGAAACTATATGAAAAACCCTCGGCCTCAAACAAGGTATTTCTTATGAAACGATTATTTAATATGAAGATGTCAGAAGGTGGATTTGTTGCAAACCATTTAAATGATTTCAATACAGTTACCAGTAAGTTAAGCTCTGTAGGGGTAAACTTTGATGATGAAGTTAGGGCTCTTTTATTTCTGTGCTCATTGCCAGAAAGCTGGAATGGTTTAGTTATGGCAATTAGTAACTTTGTCTCTGGATCTAGTACTTTAAAGTTTGATGATGTTGTCGGTGCTATCCTTAGTGAGGAAATGCGATGGAAAAGCTCTGGTGAGACATCGGGTAATGCTTTGAGTGCAGAGTCTAGGGGAATAATAATGGAAAGAGGAAAGAGCTCGGGTTATCATAGTAAATCAAGGAAAGGAATATCCAAGTCTAGATCGGGGATAGTGTGCTGGAAACGCGGAAAGAGAGGACACCTAAAGAAATATTGTAGATCTTGGAAGGGAAAAGAAGGAGATTCACAGCAAGAAAACAATCATGAAGCAAATGTGACAGGTGATGTGTTAAAAGATTCTTTGATTCTTTCTTTCGAAAATGTTACTGATTCTTGGGTTGTAGATTCAGGGGCTTCATTCCATGCCACACTTGATAAGAAATATTTTCATGACTATATTCAAGGATATTTTGGACAAGTTCGTTTGGGTGATGATAAACCTTGTAAAATTCTTGGAATGGGTAAAGTTCTTGTAAAAAAACAGAATAGAAACCAATGGCTACTAAAGGAGGTAAGGCATGTTCCAGATCTGAAGAAAAAGCTGATTTCAACAGGGCAGTTAGGTAGTAAAGGTTGTGTGACAACTTTCACGGATAAAACTTGGAAGGTCACCAAAGGAGCCCTGGTAAAAGCAAAAGAAAAAAATGTTGGCACATTGTATTTATGCAATGGTATTTCTAATTTTGTTAATGCTTTAACTTCCAAAGGAGCATATGCAACATTATGGCATCATAGGCTCGGACACATGAGTGGGAAGGGGATGAAGATTCTTCACTCAAGAAATTTGTTAGCAATTTTGAAGAATGTTGATTTGGATTTTTGTGAAAATTGCATTTATGGAAAACAAAAAAGAGTCTGATTTCTCAGAGTTGGGAAAGAAAAGAAGAGCGAAAAATTAGAGCTTGTGCATACAAATGTATGGGGACCTGCTCAGGTATCATCTATCAGTGGCTCTCGTTATTATGTTACTTTTATTGATGATGCAACTAGAAAAACATGGATTTATTGTATTCAGAATAAATCTGATGTATTTGATACTTTCAAAAAATGGAAAGCTTTGGTTGAGATTGAGACAGGAAAGAAGTTGAAGTGTCTCAGATCAGACAATGGAGGTGAGTATTGCAGCAAAGATTTTGATAGGTACTGTTCAGATCATGGAATTCATAGAGAGAAGACAGTTCCAAGAACACCACAAGAAAATGGTGTGTCAGAAAGGATGAACAGAACAATCATGGAGCGTGCAAGGTGCATGAGATTGCATGCAGGATTGCCTTTACAATTTTGGGAAGATGTTGTAGATACTGTTG
Source organism: Pinus albicaulis (assembly GCA_034641835.2). Classification (NCBI taxonomy): domain Eukaryota; kingdom Viridiplantae; phylum Streptophyta; class Pinopsida; order Pinales; family Pinaceae; genus Pinus; species Pinus albicaulis. The sequence continues at coordinate 255,318,653 of CM076581.1, forward strand.
TTTATCTAATAAACATAGGGCCTTCAAGTTCCTTGGATGGTGGTATTCTAGAGGAAGCATGGACAGGTAAAAAGGTAAACTACTCTTTTTTAAAGCCTTTTGGTTGTGAGGCCTTTGTCCATATTAATAAAGAAAATAGAACAAAGCTTGAGGCAAAATCAAAGAAATGTACCTTTATTGGATATGGTGTTAATGATTTTGGATATCACTTATATGATTATGAAAATCACAAAATCATTAGGAGCAGAGATGTAATATTCAATGAAAAGGTCTTGTATAAGAATCAGTTGCAGGAAAAGAAACAGGAAAAAGAAAGCAAGGAATACACGGTTCTTGATGAGATAAATGAAAAATTAAAGGTGCCTAAAAATAATAATAATCAACAACCACAACAAAAAAAACCACCACAACAGTAACACACACCTCAAACACCTGAAAGTGGTGTTAGAAGATCTACCAGGATAAGTAGACCCCCTGAACGATACTCTCCTTCATTATATTATTTATTGTTGATTGATTCTGGTGAACCCGAATGTTATGAAGAAGCAATGCAGGTTGAAAGCAGGAAGAAGTGGGAGCTAGCCATGGAAGAAGAGATGGACTCCTTAATGCATAACTAGACTTGGGACTTAGTCAGGTTGCCTGCAGGTAAAATTGCATTGCAGAATAAATGGGTTTATAGGCTAAAGGAAGAAGATGGAGGAAAACAGAGGCACAAATCTAGACTTGTGGTGAAGGGGTTTGCATAGAAGAAAGGTATTGATTTTGATGAGATATTTTCTCCTGTTGTTAAAATGACTTCAATCAGAACTATTTTAAGTCTTGTAGCAGCAGAAGATTTGCATCTTGAACAGTTAGATGTAAAGACAACATTTCTCCATGGAGATCTAGAGGAAGAGATCTATATGGAGCAACCAGAAGGATATGAGGTCAAAGGGAAAGAAAAATTAGTGTGCGGGCTAAAGAAGAGCTTGTATGGCTTAAAACAAGCTCCAAGGAAGTGGTATCTAAAATTTGACAATTTTATGTCTAAACAAGGTTATACTAGATGTCACTCTGATCATTGTGTTTATCTAAAAAGACAAAATGATGGTAGCTATATTATATTGTTATTGTATGTAGATGACATGCTTGTTGCAGGGTCTAACATGCAGGAAATAAATGTGCTCAAAAGAAAATTGGCAAATTCATTTGCAATGAAGGATTTGGGAGCTGCAAAACAAATCCTTGGTATGAGGATAGCTAGAGACAGGAAAAATTGCAAATTAACACTGTCTCAGAATGAGTACATAGAAAAGGTGTTGAAAAGATTTAATATGCAGAATGCAAAACCAGTTAGTACACCTTTTGCTATCCATTTCAAACTTAGTAAGGAAATGTGCCCAAAGACCCAAGAAGACATGGATTATATGTCTAAAGTTCCATATGCATCAGCAGTTGGAAGCTTAATGTATGCAATGGTCTGCACAAGGCCTGATATTTCACATGCAGTGGGAGTTGTAAGCAGGTACATGAATAATCTAGGAAAAGAACATTGGATGGTAGTAAAATGGATTCTCAGATATTTGAGAGGTACCACAAGTCAAGCATTATGCTTTGGTGGTTCAAACATTTCTCTACAGGGATATGTTGATGTAGATATGGCAGGTGATAGAGATAACATGAGGAGCACTACAGGATATGTATTTACTGTAGGTGGAATAGCTGTCAGTCGTGTTTCAAAAATCCAAAGTGTTGTTGCACTTTCAACAACAAAATAAGAGTATGTTTCTACTACAGAGGCTAGTAAAGAAATAATTTGGTTAGAAAGGTTTATGGATGAATTGGGTAAGAAGCATGATATGGGCACGTTATACAGTGATAGCCAAAGTGCCATTCATCTTGCAAAGAACTTAGCATTTCATTCCAGGAATAAACACATACATCTCAAGTACCATTTCATACGGTCAGTATTGGAAGATGGAGAGTTGAAGCTAGAAAAGATACACACTAGCCAGAATCCTGCAGATATGCTAACAAAATTTGTAACAAGGGAGAAACTGAGAATGTGCTCAGTTTCAATTGGTCTTCAAGGATGATGATGAAGATGAGGAACAACCATGTCCAAAGAGGAGTCATTGTCCAGCAAATGAAGCAGCGGTGGAGTTGCTTCAATCAGTCTCCAAGTGGGAGATTGTTGGGTGTGGAGCCTGATTATCTTATTTACTTTGTATCACAACATTGGACCCATGTACCTTAAAAGGGGCGGCAACACCGCCCATAATTAATCGCTGCCGTGGGGGGTCCAGGGGGGGCGGCAGCACTTTTCAGAGCCCCCCCCCCCTGGCGGGGGGTTTCGAGGGCAGCACCCCCGAAGCTAAAAACAGATGTAAAATTGCCTTGTAAAAGTATAGTAATTTCTAGTCAATCTGGGCCATTCATAGGCAGATGATCTTATGGAAAAAGTTATGTTTAGTTTAGGGTTTTTTTCCATAGAAGGCAACCCCTTGTATATATGAGGGTATTGTATTGCGGCTGTGTATTATGTGTGTGTATTCTCAGAGCGAGAAACAGATAGGGAGACTGTGAGAGAGAAAAAAGGATATTACAACGGATCTGATGTAGGCTTTGTCTCTTCATTTTGTTGGATAATAGAAAGGAAGGACTGGCTTTTCGGGGTGGACGTAGCCCAAACTGGGTGAACCACGTATATCTATGTCTCTCTGGTTTTATGTGTTTTGTGTGCTTGTATTTTCTGCATATTTTATGTGTTGCATTGCTCTGTAATATTTAATTTTCTAACAAAGGCTTGCATGGAGAATATGGATACTTATTTCCAACTCAACGTAGTTTCTAAAATAGGAGCTATCAAAATAGTTGTGCTGCACTTGGAAGGGGAGGCTCATGAATGGTGGTTCCATGGGTTGACTACACTTGGGCATGCTCATATCACTTCATGCTCAATTTTCACGAGGAGACTAGTAGAGAGATTTGATCCAAGGGATCTAGAGGCTCACTTTGTTGAGCTAACCAAGCTCAAACAAAAGGGAGATCTAGAAGTTTATATTGATGAATATTTGAAGCTTTTAGTGATGGTATCCAACCTCACTATGAGTAGGAGGATATGCATGTTTATTGATGGGATAGCTGAACCATTGCATGGGTTGGTGAAATCTACTAAACCAACTACTCTCCAAGAAGCTGTGGAGAAGGATAGAGATTTACAACATACTTTGCCCAAGGCAAGAGCATTATTTCAGCAGGAGATTTTTTCATGTCAAAAAGAGGATCAAGGGAAGACACCTCTTGATAATGATCAGAAAAAATTAAGGAAGGAAAAACTTTGCCTCACTTGTCAGGAACCATGGGTTCCAAACCATAAATTTGTTGCAGGGAAAGCACATGGCATTGAGATATTTTCTGGTGAAGAGGAGAGGGCCAGCGTTGTACCACCAACAAAATATGCAGTAAAAACTTTTGCTCCAAGAGGAGGAGCTCTTGTAGCATTTAGAGGGGTCCCTAAATATCTGACTTTGAGAGTTAGAGGTACTATTATGGGGAAAAGAGTGTCAATACTAGTAGATAGTGGAGCTACTCATAACTTCATTGACTTACAACTAGTACAAAGGAGGGGCATCCACATGGAAGACTTGGAAGGTTTCTCAGTTTTGGTTCTGGGAGCCAGAAACATGCAGTGTGCCAAATATGTTCCAGAATTTTCTATTACCATGGGAACATACACTCTGACAGACCACTTCTTTGTGGTTGATATTCCTTACACCAATGTTATATTAGGTGTCCAGTGGTTAATCACTCTCGAGAGAGTTACCACTGATTGGGAAACTCTAGAGATGGAATGGACATAAAAAGAGAATGACAAGCATCAGAAGATCAAAGGCATACACACTTACCCACCTTGGATTGTTTCAGCCCAGAGGATGGAAGCAGATTTACACAGAGGAGACATAGAGTGGGTAGTAGAACTACATTTCTCTGAAGTTGGGGGCAAGGATTCACTAGTACATCCATATGTACAATCTCTCTTAGACCGGTACTCTACAGTGTTTGGAGATATTCCACCAGGAAGGCCTCCTGATCTTTCTGCAGTTTTTTTTACGCAATAAGAAAAAAAATCAATTTCTTTTTCATTTTCAGAAACAAAATAAAAAAAAAAAAAAATCCTTTTTTAGCCTAAACCCTAAATTCTTTTTGTTTCTGCCCTTTCTTCTCCCTCTTTCTATGATTTCAGAATTAGGGTTTTTCATTTTAGATTTATAGGTTTTGTTTGCTATATAGAGTCCTAAGACATCCAACCCACGGGAAGATTTGCATAGTCAGATCCCAGTCCATGTCGCCCCTTGTGTGAATTAAAAAAAAAAACAGATTTTTTTTTTATCGGTGCGCCTGGCATAGCCTAGCAGTCTAGTGTGTTGTATTATCCCAATGGACCACAAAAACTACTGTGTGATAAAAAATTAAAAAACAATTTTTTTTTTAATCAGTGCGCCATATGTAAAATAGGGCACTGGTGCGCTATTTTATTATGGCGCATGACGAAATTGTTATTTCACAAAATATTGTTTCATTGTGTTAATCGATACACCATGTAACATATAACGCATCGCACCAGGTCTCCTAGTTGACAGAGAGCACTGTATGGTGGTCCCTTGTTTGCACGGGGCGTTTATGCTACAAAAAATAACACTGGAAGATTTCTATTATCTTCTCTGTGTAAATCAGTGTGGTGGTTAACATGTAACGTATCAGTGCTACTTCTTGACATAGAGCACCGTATGGTCTATTATACTATTTTTGCAATGCGTTTATAATACCCCAACACATAGACCTAGGTGCGTACACCATATGATGGCGCACCAGTTTCTTGAGATTTTTTTTTTTTACGTGAAGAGTTGAGAATTTATTTATAAATATATTAATGAATGATATGGTATATGTTTTAGATTGATAAAGAAATGCCTAACAAGAGATCAAGTAACAAAAATACTGATAACACATCAAGAAAAACAGAAAAGGAAAGTTCTTTGTAAATTCTTTACAAAAGATATTATTTTTGAACTATATGTAAGTTTAACTAATATGTATTGTTTACTATGTATCATTCAGAGCCACAAAATGACGAAGCTCGATAAGATTATTTATGATCTAGGACCAGAAGAGCGTAAAATCTTGATGGAAAAATTGCAAAAGGATGAATCAGGTGAATGAAAAAATAATATCGATCCAATATGAGTTTCTTTTTTTAATTTTAAATAATAATATACTTAAAATTATTAGATAACATGTGTCAAAAAATCTATTAATTCACATCCGTTTAATGTGCTACATGGACCAAAAAATTAGAAAAGGAATGTTGTTTTAAGAAAAGAAAAGAAATAGAACATGCAAATGAAAATGAATTGCTCCTTAGCTCATCTGGAGTGGTGCTGGAGGTTAACGAAAGGGGAAAAAACTTTTACAAAAGTTTGAGGGATCTAGTGGAACGAATGTATAGACGTTCTTTCCACTTACAATACAAAAATCAATCCAATGGTTCCAAGAACCAAATTTTATCTAAACTACAAGAAAAGTTTCCAAAGAATTGGTTAATGAGACATGTCAAAAATTTAATAGAAAAAACGTACAACAACAAAAAAGAAGGAATGAAAAAGTAATATTCCTTTAAATGTTTGTCTAGAATTATTTATAAATATCACTTTTGTTATATTTACTTTTCATATATCAATATAAAAATTAAATAGTTCATTTTCATGTTACATTTTCAGGAAGATTATGAAAATCTCAAAAGATGAACGAGCTGATATCATAAATATACCAGTAGGAATGTCCAAAAAAGTGTACAAGGAGATGGTCAAAGAAATGGACAAAATTGCATCGTAGGAGGAGCCATCTCAGCAACAACATACTTCAAATGAAACATGTAATCATTGAATTTTTCGATCATTAGGTACAATAAATAAACAATTTAGCATTAAATATTAATTTTCAAGTATTTTTTTGTAGAAAATAAAAGAAAATGGAACCCATTCAGCACATAAAACATGACGACAAGGAAGAAAAGGATTGATATCTAAGTTTGTGAGTAATTGTTACTTCCTTATAACAACTTAATTAGATTTTATTTTTCTATTTTTTAGGTTGTTTTACAAAAATCATCATTGAATGTCTTCAAACAGGTACTCACATACAAAGAAGAACCATCAAATGAATTGATTTAAATTGAGTTAAATATGGGTTGTGAGTATATGTTGGCATATCAGAAATTAATTGTGGAATTTGTAAGCATCTATCGATCTTGTTTTACTTAGCTCCGTCTATAATTAATAGAACAAAAAAATATTTTATATTAAATATATGATTTGTTATGGGGTATAAAACTTGCATGAAACAAAGTATGGAACTGCGCCAACAGATGAAATCTTGAAAGATGGCATGGTACATGGTTTTGAAAGAATGTGTATAGTTTATGAGTCAATCGTTGCTATGGTATGTCATTTCTTTTCGAAAAAATAGTTTTCCATTTTTCCCTCTAAAATTTGATGATGTCATCAAATCTTATTTGATTTTTTCCACTATTATTTTATAATTTCCTTAGGATGCCCATTTTAGACCTCAAAATTCCCCTAATGATTGATGTATATTATTTAATATTGCAATTTTCATTATTCTCACCAATGTATATACACTCATTACAGTATATTTTTATGTTTGTAGATGGAAGGTGAAGAAGAATAAAACAATCAACACCGTGAACAAAACATTCCTGAAAATAACCCAAGTCATGGAAGTAGTTCTAGAAGTGACAATAGTTCAAGCGAAGAATGATTATCACTATGTTTGGATATCAAAGCAAGATGTTGTATTTTTTGAAATATTTGTCTGTGGAATGAGACATTTTGTTTAATGTAATGGACATAGTGTCCCAATTGAAAGACAAAGGGATACCAATAACTGTCTCATTTTGTATGACAAATATTGTCTTATTCATATATATATATATATATATATATATATATATATATTAAAATATGTTTTAATTTATTCTATTGTGTTCTCCATTGTCGCTGTGAAATGTAACACCGCTGATTAAATTTATGGATGATTAAATATTATAATGAAGAGATGTGAAATTTGATGATATGATATAACAAATTAATCCAAAGATCACATTCAAATGCATTAATAAAAATTTAATTAATATGAATATTGTTATAAGATGTGTAGACTTTTGATGAATAATGAATTTAAAAAAATCACAGTAATTGCACTATTACAGGTTGATGTTTCTAAAAAATACAAAATGAACGCCAATCTGTGTCAGTTACTGTACACCGGTGCATTTGTATGCTACAACACACCGATGTGTTTCTACGACCTATGGGCACCATACAAATACCAAAACCAATTAAAAATCTCAGTGCGTTTGTGCGGTACTGCGCACCAGTGCGTTTATGTGGGACTACATGTCGGTGCATTTGTATGACCTATGGGCAACACCCAAATACTAATACCAATTATAAATTTTGGTGTGTTTTTATGATACAGATCACCGGTGCATTTTTATAAGTCAACGTACCGGTGCATTGAGACGACCTATGGGCACTGCATAAATCCCAAGACCAATTAGAACGACCCCATGTGTTGTATCACCCACACTGTGCTTGTTGTAGTTTTATACCTTGGAGGCCCGATGCATGCACCTTCGACTGCCCCGGGCCACCTTCTAGATGACACGCACCAGTGCGTTGATACCTTAGTAGCACACCAATGAAAAAAACATCTGTACTAACCTCCGGCTGCCCAGTTTTTTTAGTTATGTTGAATTTCCGTTAAAAGCTCCATCAAAACCTCCGTAACCATAAACAGATGTTGTAGAATTTTTATTTTTGAAAATTTTGGCCAATTTTATAACACTAAAAACCTCCTTTATAACCTCTGCTAGAGGGTCTTTTCCTTGTAGTGTGATGACAAGAGCATCCAAAAGGGGAAGTGTTGACTACCTTCAAGTTGGACTCAAAGGAACTAAGCCAGACAAGGAAAAGTGGATAGAGGTTGGAAAGGTGAGGGAGTTGTACCCTCATCTACTGAATAGATAATCAAGTCTTTTGGGGTCCAAAAGCTTCCCAATGGGGAGGAGTAATAAGGAGTTCATAAATTTTGCTCAAAATTTAAAGTTACAAGATTGGGTTGAAACCAAGATAGTTATGTAGATCTCTTCTTCTTGATTTTGGTGCCGAGAATGGTTTGAAAAATTGATGTCGTATGAGGGAGATATCGCATTTTGATCGAAATCCCAAACAACTAAATTTTGCGACAGGTTTGACTGGGATGCCCAGTCAGCATGGTGGATTGCACAGTCAGCAAAAAGAATATTCTGAGGAATATTCCTTCCTCAAAGCCAATTGCAGGATGATAAGTGGTGCCATTTGGTTCATTGAATGATTGTACATTATGGTTGAAGGTCCAATCAGGGGGTGACATGTGGCCAGCCCTGAGGCCACCACGTGTCCCCCAAATGTCATATTAAAATTTTTGGTAGAGGTCCATAGGGTTCGACCCTGTGACCTTCGGCAAAGCAACCACATGATACAATTGCTTGCGCTATGCATTAATTCTTAACATTACTATGTCACAGGTTAATGTTAAATTTTATTGAAAATCGCATTGTGGGTTGGGGACCGCTAGCGGTCCCAACCCGCCAGCGGTCCCTGTGGTGTTCACATGGCAAACGTTATATTAAACGTAACCTCTGACGGTTTTCAATCATGACATTTATTATAACAGTTTCAACATGTCACACGGCCACAAAAACTCCATGCGGTTATAACGGTTAGCCTAATCACTACATTCAACCCGGAGTTCCGACCAACCACCATGGTTACCGCCTGGAGTTCTGTTGACAACGCGGTTTGTAAGTCGTGGTTTGGGTTGGCATGTGGCTACCCAACCACTAATTTTAAATGCAATGGTTAGTTCTAGCAGAATTTTAGCTAGCACCTAAAATTTGTGCGGGTTTCACTATTTTGACTCCAATTAAGTGGAGTCCTCTACATTTAGTGGAGCTTTGCTAGGTGTAACTAGGAAAATGAGTAGGAGACTCAATTTTCGCCCATTTAGAGTGAATGAAGAGTCATTCTTAGCTAATTGGAGCATTATGGAGCCATTGGTGTACAAAAAATAAGCATTAGAGGCTTGTAACTACATGCATTTGCAAAATTTTGAGCATAATGAAAGATGGACATGCCATTGGGAGCTAGACCAACAGATGTAGCCCAGGAGGGGTGATCTGCTTCATCATGCCTACTGTGTAAATTTTATGTGGTGACTTATTTTTCTATTTTACATTGTTGTTTAGTGTTATTTGTGCTTATTTCATGCTTCTAATTCACTAAAATGATTTACGATTCATGGTTAAAATATTCCATCCTTAAGCAAACTAATGAGACAAGTATGCACATGTTTATAAACTGAAAAGACACTTAGCACAACAAAAATAATACAGTCTTTTCAGATCAGTAATGGAAATTGAACGAAATATAAAATAAATAATTTATACATCAAAAAATTAGTTCTATATATTATAGTAGTTCTTGATTCAGTAATCTTTCAATTTGGCATTCAATTCTTTATTAATAAAGTTGTTTTACTTAGTGCAGAGTACAATAGTTTTGTAATCAAATAATAGGAGAAAACATATTCACAATATATTTTATTTGAATAAATAGATGTGTGTAAAATATTTTAATAAGAAACTAGAGTTGTAATTATAAAATATAAAACTATAACTTAAATTTGGGAAATTAGTTTGTATTTTTTTTCTTATGTATATAGAGAAAGACTAAACCACGTTTGGAGTTAAGAAAATAAACCATAACATAAAGAACAATATCTCCTTCCAAAAAATGTTTCCATATTAAAATGACATTCACTTTCTTGTATACCAAGACTATTGTTCTTCATATACATTTTCTAACAAGTATGCAATTGGCGCTGGGATATGTAGATGAACTTGGAGTAAACTTTTGTTAATAAAAATTCTCTTTATTTACATCTATCCTAGATAGATTGTACTTGTATATATTTAAGATATCTTATTTGAGTTACATGCTCATTTCATTCTTGTTTCGAAGGATTATTAATCACCAAAGGATTTTCACCCCCAAATTCCTATTTCAATATCTATAACAATTTTTTTATATATGTGAACAAAACATGTTGGTTTACATATATGTTTTCACCCATAATTTCCTATTTCGATATCTATAACACAATTTTCTGGTTGATAACTCTTATCATCAATATCTTTGAAACCTATATCTTATTTGAGTTACATGTTCATTTCATGCTTGTTTCCGAGGATTATTAATCACCAAAGGATTTTCACCCCCAATTTCATATTTCAATATCTATAACAAATTTTTTATATATGTGAACAAAACATGTTGGTTTATATATATGTTTTCACCTATAATTGCCTATTTCAATATCTATAACAAAATTTTCTGGTTGATAACTCTTATCATCAATATCTTTGAAACCTCCATGACATGTTTCCATGGAAGCAAAATTTGCCTTTCATTCCTTCACAATGGCTCCTTATATGCAATAACTTATTTCTTCTAGGCTACTCTTTCCTATGCTATTGTCTTACGGTGTTTCTTTTGCAACATATGGTGCAATTGTTAGTTTAGACACATTTGCATGAATATGGAAACCATATAAGTTCTTGATGAAGCCTTGCTAAATTACAAAATTATAACACATTGGATAACATATTGATTTTAAAATGCATTCCCTATATGAATCAAAAATTACATTTGATTGGGACTATTCAATCTCTTATGCCCTCTCACTAAAATGGTTAGTCCTATAAAATATTACTACTGTTGGATAAAGACATTGTTGGCATGGACAATCTGAGTGGGCTCAATGGTTAAGAACTTGTGATTTCTCTTGGGAGGTCACAGGTTCAAATTTGGCAAGGGGTAGGATTGGCTTATAAACTTTGACATATACTCATAAGAGTCCATCTAAAATAAAAGATCATTGGTTGTTTTCCCAAAAAAACACGGAATTTGATTACACAGGCATAAGAAACAATTTGTATCATTTTAAAAAATGAAAATAAAATCTCTCACAAAATATTCAATAAAATTAATCAATAGAAAATGCATTGATGGACATGGCCATTAAAAATACATACACTAAATAGAGTTGTCTAATGATGCAACAAAATAGTTGAGAAGGCAATTTTCTGATGGTTGGGAAGGCAGTTTTCTGATGGAATTAGTTTAAAAAAATAGCAAATGCATTGATGGACATGACCATTAAAAATACATACACTAAATAGAGTTGTTTACTGATGCAACGTTTGGGAAGGAAGTTTCTAATGGAATTAGTTTAAAAAAATTCTAAAAATCATGTAAGGTAGTCAGACTGTTTTAATAATTCTTTTATTGTGGACTTTTTTATCATAGAAATAGATTTATAGTATCATCAAAAATATCAAAAACTCTTGATACATCCAAAATCATAATATTAATAGCTATAACGAAAATTTTCAAAAAAATTTAACTAATTTTTTCATAATCTTACATAAATTTCAAAGTTCAAAGTAATTTTGTGAGTTTTTTTATACTACACGATTCCCAGGGGTTTGAAATTAATTCAAATTCCACCCTGCAAAATAAAAGAGATTGAATTCATTCCTGCAACAAGAATCAAATGAATGAGTCCAAGTTTTTCCAAGCTGCTCCTCCTTCATAAGACAGGGCCAAAACGGTGGATTTACTCACTACCTTCACCCTCAGCTTTACCTCCGCCTCCTCGCCCAGTAAAATCTTCACTGCGCTTTCCACTTCATCTCGTCTAGCGACCCTGTCGATCATCTTCATCTCCACTACCACTTTTTCTTCTCTCGCCAGAAAAAGAGAATTAGCCGGTTGGTCGACCTGCAACGGCAACGTAATTAACGGAACCCCCACCGCCATACTTTCCACTGAACTCTATAATGAATAGCAGGATTAGAAATATAAATTTACAGGGTAACATGAGTAATTGCCCTCCTCCAAGATATCCCAAATTCTGTAATCCAATTAAATTAAACAAACTATAAAGACATTTAAAAAAAAAATCGTTCAGATTGAATAAACCATTTTAATTTCAATTAAAACTTGATCCAAAAGAAAACAGGTTCATGTGCATAACCAATTCGACTTCAATAAATACATCGTTGGAATGGTAGGTCACGCTGTGATAAAAGCTTTATTTTTAAGAGAATATTTGGATGGGTGGGTTGTTTTTTATTTTTGTGTTTTTGTAATTTAATTAAAATTTTGAGAAAATGCTTAATATTTTTATTTTTTTAGTAAATTCAAAAATGATTTTCTAATTTTTTTTAAAATTTTATTTATAATTTTGATTGGCTAAGTGAGTTTTGTTGGACATAAGTCCCCTTGTGGAGGGTGTTTTATTTTTGGTATTTGTCTGTGCCTTATAATCCATTAAAAAAACCTAATTTTATGAGCGGTCATTTTGTTCGTGAGTGCTTTGACATTGAGACTTACACTATTAATGTCAGAATTGGCGGGGCAGGGTGGTGAACAAATTTCCAATTATTATTATTATTATCTTTCATTATATAGAACTTTCTTGTGGAAATTTTTTCTTGTGCAAAGTTTTAACTATGCGGAGGACAAAGTATGTGCGGGAGAACGATGATGTAGAGGGAACTTTATTCCACAAAGACAAATAAATTTAAACTATTTTCTATCAAAATTTCTACAGACTTAGCTGTGTGAGAGAGTAGTTGCACAGATCTATGAATCTATGTCGAATGAAGGATGTGCGGAGGATGGGGTATGTGTGGGAAAACGAGGGTGCAAAGAGAATTGTATTCCTTAGACATATAATTAATTTAACTATGACCAGAAACTATGATTCGAAAGAGCAGTTTGTAAACTAGAAATAACAAATATTTCACATTTTCTTATTACATATATTATAAGGTATCTTAGACATAATATACACATTGATTGAGGTAAGGTTGTTTCCATTTACATTTTGTACAATAAAAGTTTTGATTTTGCTTTCGTACTCCACATAATGAAAAAATTTATTTTCCTTCCATACAAAGAAAAATTAAAACATTTATCCTTACTTTGGTAAAAAAATTAATTATTGAACATGGATGGCAAACAACTTACAATATTTAGTACAAAAAACTAATTCATTTGTCAAGTGCATTGAACCTGATATATACAGATATTATATCTTAATACTTAAAATATACTATTGTTTACGTAATTAAGATATATACAAATCATGAACATTATATTAATGCAAATGTAAAACTCTACCATACAAAATTTGTACACACATCTTTTCTCCCGCACATCATTTCTCTTTTCTTCACATATTTAAAAATTAATCTTTGTTATTGATAGACACGAAACATTGCGAATCCATAAGGTTGTCTAAAGGATGGGGTATGTTTCGGAGAACAGGTGGAGACACGAAATTAATTTTAAATTATTTTCCGTTTAAAACTTGTATAGATTTAATTGTGCAAGAGAGAAGTTGCAGAGTTATGAATCTATGTGGAATGAAAGGTGTGCAAACGACGGGGTATGTGCAACAAATAGGTTGGGGGGTATTCTTTAGTTAGTACTATGACACTTACAACAAGACATGTATTTCTAGTGCATTTATCTTTTAGTATTTCATTATAAGTTATTTTCCAATCAAAACTTTTACAAATTTAGTTGTGCGGGAGAAAAGTTGCACAAAAATGTGAATATGTGCAAAAGAAAAATGTGCGGAGTACAACCTATTTGCAGGAGAAATTGGATGCAAAGGGAACTTTTTTCCGCAGGAAAGAAATTAATTTTAGACCTTTTTCCATTTAATTTTTTTACAGACTTAGGTGTGCGAGAGAGCGATTGAGTTTAATTAGGGACATAAACTTTAATTTGTAGACGTGAGATTAATTTAACTAGGAACATAAACTTTAATTTGGCATGTAATAGGTACAATTAGAAATAGTGGTTTGTAAACTAGAAATAACGAATATTTTACATTTGCCTCGTTAGTGACTATAGCATTTTCCTCAACGTCAAAATGCATTGAATCGTATTATTTAAGTGTAACAGAAATTTTCATCCGCAATGTTGCAGTTTTCAGATAAATTTCATGTTGGTGAATTTCTTGGCTAAATCAACACACTGAAAAATAGTTAGTTAAACATGATTTGAAGTTTTTATTATCTACAAATTTGAATATGTGAACCCATTAGGGAAACTTTGACGTCAAAAATAGGGCTCAAAATAAAAATGTACAACCAAAATCAACTTTATAAGAATGAATAGGATTTAAGAGGATGATGTCAACCCTGAGGGATGATTCACCATTTTTCAAGTGAAAAAGAAAAAAATCTACTTTTTCAACTCGTATTTTCAACTTATCTCATTACGGTTTTACTCAAATTTCAAGTGGGAACACTCGTTGGATGCGAAATTTAATTATTTTCGATGGAGCTTGTCAAATTTCAAGAAGGAGCAAAGGTCCATCGAAATTATGTAACATGGGTAATACTTGGATGAGGAATTAAATTTCGCATCCAACGAATGCTCCTGCTCGAACTTTGAGTAAATATGTAGGGAGATAAATTGAAAATACGAGTTGTAAAAAAAAAAAATCTTTTTTTCCTTTAAAATTTGATGATGTAATGTAATATTATTTTATTATTTCCACTATTATTTTATAATATTCTTTAAGGGGCCCTTTTTAGACCTCAAAATTACTTTAATTTATGTAGAAGGAAAATTATATCCTCTATTTACATAATCAAACTTGCTGGTGAGCACCTTATGGCATGTGACTATTAACAAAGAGACTTAAAGCTCCAATTGTTCCCAATTGAAACCCCTTTTTCTCTGTCATGTTTTTTTTTGTATTATCACTTTGGTCATTCACAGTAACCACTAGGATGTTGATATTGTCAAAATCCGATATAAGCCACCAACATAATTCATCTTGAAGTATATTGAAATTGATGGTACTATCGTAATCATAATAATAAAAAAATAACTATAATTATCATTGAGCACACTATTATTAAACCAAATAGTAATTCAATTGTGGAAGTTCTGGCATCATTGGGTAGAGCACCAAGGTGTTTCTTCGATTATTTCTTTGACACTTACAACAAGACAAGAATTGATAATGTGTTTATCTATTATTATTTCATTTTAAGCTCCTTTCCATTGAAAATTTTTACATATTTAATTATTGGGAAGAACAATTGCAGAGTTGTGAATCTGTGAGGAATGAATAGTGTGCATAGGACAGGGTATGTGTGGGAGAAAGAGGGTGTAGAGGGAAAGTTATTCTACAATTGCGAAATTAATTCAACTACGAATAGAAACTTTAATTCGTAATGTAACAGGTAGTCGTTATAAGGATGCTCAGTTTAGAATAGAAAAAAGTGGTTTCTTGTTAATTAAGGTTTCCGAATATTATGTTCATTTGTGATTTCACATTTGTGGATTTAATGCTTATTACTATACCCTTTTAAATAAGAAATATCAATTTACACAAATAACTTTACTAGAAACTATTATTCACTAATACAAAAAAACATCATATTCTTCAAAAGAATTCATTAAGATTTTTTTTTTTTTTATAAAACTTACATGAATTCAATCAAAATGATGGAATATATAAAACAAAAACATGCCAAAGGGTTTTTTTCTTCAAATCAAATTTTGTATAGAATTAACGAACATCAAGCTTGGCAATTTTACCTTTATAGAAAGTATGCGTCAGTTTCTTCTGTGTTGTCTTTTGCAATAATGTTGTAAACAATATCAGAAAAAATTGGCCTCAAACCGCTCCCCAACACAAAATTGTAGCTTGTTTCGAGCCACTCAATCCATCTACTGTCACCATGGGTTCAAGAAAATTTGTAACCTTGACCTATTTTCCTTCTTTATGATAATTAGAGTGTTAGTGAAAAGAACGTTCTTATCTACCCACCACTTCTTGATCAATACTTCTCATGCCACCAACGTATGCATGAGGATATAACTCCATTCCACTACTAAAAGCCCATTGGAGGGACTTCCTAGAATCATAGGGCCCTTCCATAATTCCAAGGCCTTCCCATAATCCATGTCTAGTTAACTTAACTATTGCATTTGTGACTTGCTGTGTAAACAATCCTCCTAAATAGAATGAGCTCTCTCTTTTATGGGCCACTACCGATATATGAATTCCCATATTTTTTTTTCATCTTTGGCTCTCCTGACGTTTTCTCTTTTTCCATAACTACATCATACAAGATCGACAAAAAATATATAGTCCTCCTTGCTACATGCTCTCCATTGTTACCATTCCTTTAACTTATCTCTCTATTAATAGTGTAGCTTCATCTATCCCTTGCGCCATTCTTGTGCCACTATTCTTGTCATAATCACGGATTTTTATACTCTGTTGAACTCTCATAGAATTTGAAATTTCATCTATCATTTCTTCTACTAGATTCCCTCCCTTGGTTGGTATTCTATAACTCTTACAGACTTGCAACAATTATTCCTTCCCATAAATGATCATTAGATTGGCTTCATCATTACTACTTATAGATCTAAATCGCTAGACTTCTATGTGGAATGTGCATGAAACATTTTTCAATTTAGATCGAAAGGATGGAATACACATAACACCTCTCAAATTGATGTCAATTCTTGTTAGAATTATCCTCTTTCGATCATATCATCACAATACCCAATGGGTCAAAAGGGTGGTATGCGTGTTCTTTTCTGCTATCAAAATCTAATTCAAGGATAATATCAGCTTCTTTCTTTTAATTCAATTGTCATTTCCATACCAGGCATGGTGATTCCTTCTTGTTTGCATGTGGTTCCTATCACATTGTTTACTATTACCCTTATGCTTGTCTAAGCCTTTAACTTAAGCAAGTTGTTGTATGTCATAAATAATGCATCTAAGACATTGGGACTATAAAAAATATGAATGGTTGTTTTATCTCCAAAAGAAATATTTAGTAACATGTTTCAAAGGAAATATAGTACCAGGTAGTGATTTCTAAGGAAACGAGTGAGTTCACATGCCCCATGCAACTTCATTTCACTTAACTCATTTTCTCATATCTACAAGAACTTTTACTGGTTGATTACATATTTTGAATAACATAATGTGAAACATTTTCTCTTTGTAGAATGTTTTTGAATAATAGGTGCATTTGTGATTTCACATATGTGGATTAAATTATTATTATTATTATTATGCAATATTAAATTAAGTGTCTTTTTAATGCATGTGAGCAATTAGTGTTGCATGAGAGAATGGTTGTGCGTACCGAGGAATGAAAAATTTAATTCGTAGTGTCAAAGCACAATATTTTAGAGGTGAGTTGAACAACCTTTCTTTATCTATCTATATGTATGTGAGAGACACTCTATCTAGGGATGTGTCATAAATCCATCATTGTGCTACCTTTCACATGAATGCAACAACTTGAAAACACTCACATTTATAATTATAATGAGTAGAAGAGTGGTGGCTATGCCTGTGCATTCTTAGGGTGGTCAGATTATAGGTTTGCAGAGGTTGGAGGAAGCACAATGAAATATTCCTTTGCATTTCCTGCACCTTTGCAAAAACATGTTAGTCTAATTGAGTCACACTACACTTTGATTTTTTGTAATAATGGATAGCTTGGTGAATTCATGTAGGGAAGTTATCCCCCTAGTTATGCCCAGGGAAATTTTGTATCACTCGAGCCATGACAGACATGTTGATATTTGGAATTGAAGAGATAGTCAATCAGACTGAAATTTTCCATTAAACCAGAAACCAAAAGCTTCTCACTAATCTATATGAAGGAACAAAAAATCTACTTCAAGATATTCTATACCCTAGATACATTAGTTCATTTAGTTAGTCATCATATACAATGTATCAAAAAACTGAAACCTTTGAACATAATAAACCTGGTAAGGTGTCCTTTTAATGCGTAACTATTAACTATGTTTAGTATAATGTATGAATCTACACCTATGCATTTCATATAATGTATCAAAAAATATTCACATTTTGCTATTCAAAGACCCATTTTTGGGTGACGAAAAGTGTGAACTGCAGACAAAAGCTATGTGCAAAGATAAGGGAAGGTAGATAAGTGTTTCGTACGATAAAATGTTTTATTCCACTGTCATATTCTGCACAATGAAAACATTAAATGTATATATTATCAGTAATGTATGAAAAATTTGAAAATGATTGAACATGTATTGGAAACACCTTTTGATTTGTAGCATTTAGTGAAAATAACTAAGTTATTTGTCGAGTGCATTGAACGTGATCTGAAAGGATATGGGTATTTCGTAAAAAGTGACTTACATGCTTCTAGCCAAAGGCTTTATTTTAGTTTTGATCTAGAGGAAAAAATGGCAGGAATTGTTGAGTTATAATCAGATGAAGCAAATCAAAGTTGCATGCTCTCAGAGAATCAGAAGACTGGTGAACATTATTTATGAGTGTGAAACCATAGGGAATCGAAGAGCTGACGTACTCCACATAAATTATTCCATTGATACATTGTGTGGAGTGACTAATATTAAGAGGATTTGATTGTTTAAAAAACAATATTGTGCATAAATAAAGTGTGCGGGAGATTTTTCAGAGGGAAAATGCATGAAGATGTGCAAAAATTTGCAGCAAAAAGATTGTGTTTTTAATTTCACACACTTGTTATCTGGTGCAAACCACAAATAAAAAAGGTCTAAGTTTTACGAAGATTTTGTAAGATAATTTTAACAGGTAACATGTCCGTATTTGCATTAGCCAGGTGTTCATCATGATTTTTTTGAACATGCATGTGCCAACAAACATTCTATTAGTTGTTGAGGAGCTCATTATGAATGTTTTTTCAAAAAGTGTTCAGAATCAATAGTGAAGAGTGTTGTTATAAGTGTTATCTATTTTTCTTATTAGCGTAATAATTATGCACATAAGTTTTTCGAAAAACAAGGAAATATTTTACGATATCTTTATCGCATATGTTTTGGTCCATCTGTTTTGTAATCCTAAATATCATTCCTATAAAAGAGTTTAATGGGAATCGATGTATAGCTATACTGTGTTATTTTTTTTCTTATATGTTTGAGGGGTTTCCGCAGTGCATTATATTAGATATCATTTTTGGGATTCAACTGCGTTGAGGAAGTCATTCATGTATGACCATTTCCATGAGAGGTAGTCGTAACTGACTAATTTCTCATGATTTTTGAATAGTCCACTTAGCACTCATTGCATTGGGTGATGCTCACAGGGGTGAAGAAGTGGGATTGAAACTAGTGAAAAGAATCACATAGCATCAATCATCACTTCCGGGGCTTGCACCCGATAACCAGGACTTCCCGGGAGGTCACCCATCCCAGAACTCCTCTGGCTCAAGCGCGCTTAACTGTGGAGTTTTCCCCACAATCAAGCCTTCTTATATGTTGTTTATGTTGTGGTTATCGTGTAGTAATAGCTCATAGTGAATTTACAACATGTTTGAAGCATGATTGTTAAAGCATCAATAGAGAAGTATTTGTTTGCCATAAAAAGAAATTGTGCAGATGCAATTCTAAGGCAGCATAATATATTTCGTTTAAGAAATTTTGCATATGTTTAAGGAAATTTTATATTCAATACTATGTGAACTTTATTGAATTTTAGATACAACTCAAAAAAGTTATGTGAAGGAACGATAGAACATTTAAGGAATTTTTTACATGAGCGGAACACTGAAGCGATATTACCTTATAAAAGTGAATTGAATATAGATGTTTTGATATAGATGCATGGTATAAATAGCTTGAATTTTTATTTGGAAAGGATGACAAAGGCAACTTCAAATTCTATGACTACGGAAGAATAAGGAATTTTGGGGGACATATTTTATATACATTAGTTATCGAATTGGCTAAAAAATTTGATAAGACTTTGGTCAAAGACAACAATGAAAAACTATTTTTATTTTAATTCTAATTAATGCAAATAAAGTCATGACATAGTGTTCCATGATTTAAATTGAATTATGAGACATTTGAACCACTTTTGTGAAAGAAAAAATGTTCAATAAGAATTGATCATGAACATATAATTAATATAATAACATACAAACAAAAAAAACATATATGGAGGCAGATAGAGGAAACCATGACTTGACATATGTTAAAGAGATTTTCTCAGTTCAAGAAAATTTAGGGTGGATGTCGTTTTGAAACAATATGCCAATTGATAAAGAATCAATATGATGTTCCCTACTTACGACACATAATTTCACATACATTTTGCAATGAAATCATGCAAATTGCATTGAAAAATACATGAACGAAGATGCAATTTTGAATTTTCCTAGAATAGTATGTTGGCAGGGATACATTATACAATTATCAATGGCATATGAAAAATGGAATATAGACAGTGGCCTTTTTGTTTATGATTGGATACGGTATATCTTGTGTATAAATATATACATATGTTCTATTGATACATTGGTTGTTGTAGCTGAATTTTGTGCATTCAAGAGAGACACTAAAATATTCCATGTTATGAAATTTTGAATGAGTGTAGGTCATTTGCATTATAAACCGTTGAAAGAGATAGTACAATATAAAAACATTTCACATCGTATTGAAGCATTGAACAAAGAAAAATATAGAGGAATCCAATAAAAACATAGGGGGGTTAATGTGAGTGGGTTTGAAAATATGAAAATAGATGAAATTTTCAAAGAAATTGACATATATCTTATCAATGCAAAAAATATATCTTGACTACCATTGCATTAACTCAAAAAAAATATAAGAAACAAGGACATTTTCAAAACAAGTCTTGTTAGAGTACCATGCAAGCCATTAACTTCTAGCTTTAAAAACATCAACATAGATGAAGATACTATGGAACTTAATACAAATCTTATCAATGTAAACAAGAGACCATGTTGCTCCTTTCATCAACTCAAAAAATACATAAGAAACAATAATTTTATCGAAACAAGTCCAATTAGAAGACGATCGAAGCAGCCAAAATCAACATAGAATACAATTCTTCCAAATAAACATAGAGAATCATTACATGTGTTCGATTATACATAAGCAACAATGGCCCAACAATAATATTTTAAGAAAATACAAGATGTTTATGTTTATTGTTAGTATGAATCTTTTGTCGAAGTGTACGAAAAAAGACCACTTTAGCTACGCATAACTTATAGCCCTAACATCAAATGTGGCTGCCAATATCTTCAGATCTGTAGTTAGTTGATCAAGACAAGTGCTACAAAAAACCAGATCTATGCATAGAGAGACATTAAGTAGTAAAAATAAGGTTTTGCTCCATACATCCAATAGACAAGACAAGAACAATATTTTTTGAAAGAATTTTTGTATTAAGGGCACCTGGGAGGAAAACAAGAAGGTGTTTCCAATTCTCCTCAATGGAATGGGTTCTTGGAAGTCCTCAGCACTTCAGATCTAGCATTTCTCTCTCCTGTTGGTGTAGAAAACCCAGACAAAGATAGAACTCAAAGGAAGCTCACACAACAAATAATGGAAAATATGACAATGATAATGGCTCAAAGTCAGACCAAGAGTTTAGATCCAAAGTGATCTAATAGGAAACAAAAGGTGAAGAATGGTAGGAAAAACCCTCCTATTTATAACAAAATATTGGGTCATTCTAGATCTTGGTGCATGATTAAAATAACATTAACCAAATCTAGATCCACCTTTTATGGAATATTTTATTATATTTGTTAGAGGGAAAAGGTATTTGACTTGGGTCAAATCCCTTTATTTGTGAATAATAAATAAATAAATGATTTATTTATCATTTTAAGGAAGTGGTTGAAGGATAATCAAATAAATAATGATTTATTTAATTACTTATGGGTGATTTAGTCATATTTAACAAGGAAAATTATTTAAATAAGATTTAAATAATTATTCCTAGAAAATAATAAGACAAATAAAGATTTATCTAATTAATTTCTTTGTTTTGGGTTAAACATGACCAGGAATAATAATTAAATTATTGTTCAATTGATTATTCCTTGAGGAAAATCAAACAAATATAGGTTTTTTTAATATTTCCTTTTGGGGTTTCCTATTTAGACCATAAACAACCTAATAAATGGGTTTTATTAAGTTATTTTACATAGTGAAAGCAATTTTAATTAGGGTAAAATTGGTCTTACGTGGTGTACTTGGGTCCATCTAATGATAGTAGGTTAGATGGCCAAAAAATGGTGTAACATTTATGATTATGCAATATGCAATCAAAATTGGCTTAAAAAAGATGTCATACAAAACAAATTTGAGCAATGTCTCCAAAGGTAAGTGTATATGCAAAAAATGCAAAAAAGTATTAGACAGTGAAAACAATATCAAATTTGTATTTCCAGAGCTAATTAGGAATAATAGGTAAATTTCCATAGTGAAAATATTTATGAATTGGAAGAAAGACTAATACAACTGAGATTAGCATTTCTACAAAAACGAGAACTTGGACAACGTTTTAGAAAACCATAGTTGTCCATGACTAGTGGACTAATAAATATACTCGCTAACACATGTCGAATTCAAATTGCACTTCCTCATGACATAAATGAATCTAGTACAATGTTTCTAGAAATTAAAATATGTTTGTTCTTTAAAATCATATTTGCTATTGGGTGAATATGTGATCATCAAGTCATGAAGGCATTGAGACAATTGTGTAGAACTCCACTTTATAGACTAGAGAATGTAAGAATAGACGAAGACTAGAAATAAGTCTTTGATCAAAACAATGATACATATGCATGTGAGATAGATACAAAAAACAATGATGGTGAAGTCTATAAGCCTTTGGGAATATCTATAGATAGGTATTCGGAAGAGATGAGCTTTCTAACACTATTTTACTGGAAAATAAAATGATCAAACAATGTTATGAGAAATTTTACATATCACAATATTTCTAGATGGCAAGTTTTGCATCAAGATCATGATTTTTCGTATCACATAATGATTATTTTTTACAAAATAATGTGAATTATTCTCAATAAATTATTCAGTTTTATTTAGATTCGTATAATAAATCGATAGTTAAAAGGAAAAAAACTAATAGCTAGGGATGTTAAAACAATGAAAATTTTGAAATGCATTATGGTATCGAACATTGTGTATATGGACCTTAGACAAATATGGACAACACCAAAATATTTTTCCAATTTCACAAGAAAGCATATGGAATGATTCAATAGTTGGGTCCACCATCTTTCTTTGTTTCATTTAACAATTTTGAAGATATCTGTGAGCCTTCAGTAAATTATTTGTGACAAATACATTGAGAGAAAAAATTGTCGACTTAAAACAAAGTAAATGAACATGATATTGATACTTTGATTATAAATGAGCTTGTTACTTGTGTACAATAGAATGGAAGTAGAATGAATGATCTACACTAGTTAATTGTACATGAGTCCAAGTACTTTGTTGATGTCACTGACTATTTCTTTGTAACAAAATTCCAAAATTGAGCAAGCTGACATGAAAATGGACTGTTATGGATTAAAAGTGCTCCTATCTATGGAACAAGTATGAACACTAGAATTTAAATTTTCATTGACAAGAACTTATGTTATGATTGAACTAAAATACCTAAAAATCTAAAAAATATTCAATGTCATCATGATATAAACACTTTAAGGAAAGGAAAGTAGATGCATTACAGGTTTGATTTTCCAATTCCACTAATGGGAAATACACAAATACTTGAGCCTATGGAATTTGATAATGCAAAAGAAAACGTGAATGCAAGAATGATATTTGATGCATTAAATAATATTGAACATGATGAAACATCTCGACAAGTAGAAACCATCAAAATAATTATTGACCTAGAATATATTAATTTGGTAGGTCAAAATTCCCATGCAATATTGGGTTAGCCCCTGGTGTTGCTTGGGTTGATATCAATGACAATTGCTGATCAAAAATCAATTCATAAATAAATACCATAACCATAACTATAAAAATGTATGCATAACAAACACATTTAGCCCATGCAGTACAAGTGTTTTAACCTAGAATTCATACCACCTTTTAATGCCTCCTCCCACATTTAACCATTGTGATAAGCTCTCCAAGGTAAACATGATTTGAGTGTCACTATGATATGACCTAACCTCCAAGTTCTAGTTATGTAAGTGAGGCCTATAAACCGTAAGTAAAATGGCATGCCTTAGAGACTAAAGATCACTCAAGATCCTACCAACCACCCCAGGTGATCAATCCATGAGCTGGAACATGCTTTCACTATGTTTACACCCAAACCGCACCCATAACACTTCATGCATGAGGTTGGGAGTCTATAACCGCACCCACAAGCCTTTCTTCATGCGATTATAACCCAAAATCCCTTGTTTAGTGCACGCAGACACTAGATCTAAGCCACATTTTCAGTTTAGCCTCAAGACCACTGCCCACAACTTATTGTAACTTTCCAAAATCATGAAAATGATGATAAAAATGCTCAAAAATAAAAACTTGAGAAACATCTTGACCTAGACATGCCTAATATATGGTTGAAATTTCATCAAACATATGATAAACATAGAAGCTACAGGTCATGAATTCATATATGATTTTAAACTTCTAAAATAAATAAAATAATTGTTAAGAAGGTAAAATTCCCTCTCAAGGTAGATTCAACAACACTTTTTATCCCATGAATACATCACTCATTCAATCACTTTTCAAGTCATGAATAAGAGCCATAACTAGATCACATCATATAACCATGCACATAACCAACATATAACTAGAATAGATACCATGAAAAATCAGCCATAATATCACATAATAACTAGTACATGTGCTTATAAATCATAATAGGGAAAATCATTTATATTAACATATGCAAAATCCAACCAATTCAAGGACTTCCACATACCATTCGACCATAGATTGGGTTGAACCAAATATCTCTTTCAGCAAATCACCCCCATGCCATATTCCAAGAATGAATGTGGGATCAAATGGGTTAAACCAAAATTACACCAACCAAGGCTTCTAGAGGCCAAACCACCTCAATCCTCAACCAAAGTGATTTTACCTAACAAACCTAGAAATCACTAAACCAAAACATGCTTGGATGCCTCCAACTTTCTTCACCACATCCAGAGGAATTTTCCTGTCTCCACCCATTTCTCAAGTGTTCCAGGAGAAATCCCATCTCCACCTTGACACTTGGGAATTTCTTGATACCACCTCACTAGTATCCAAATTCTACCACCCATCCAAACCTTAAATCAACACAAGGCACCCACAACACCATGGGTATCCAGGAAATTACAAAGAAAGACTAAAACCATTGTCAATTTAGGAAAATATCATGCCAATGACAAAAAAATAACCAAAGAAACACAAGTACCATGCATCTAGAAACCAACAAGAAAATCACAAATGTAACTTTTTACTTGCAAAGTATACCTGTTATAGTGGTTGATCCAACCTTCTTTTCCATTTTCCTCCAATTCCTTGCTTTTTATTTTCTTTCTTTCTCCAATCCAAGTGAATGCTAGAATGCTATAAGTGTGCAATATTTTAAGAGTATGGAAGAAGAGAGCCAAAAATAAATAAATAAATCTACGACTTTTTTCTTTGGCACCTTTTTATCATTGATGTCCCCTTTTTCTTTCATTTTCATTCATTTTTCCTCTAATTTCCATTGCATGAACATTTGTGTCTCTTCATCCCTCTTTTCTCCTATTTTCCTTTATTTCACATAATTAAATGCCAATTATTGTCTCTTTTCCTTTGTCAATGCTTTTTTTAATTTCCATATACATTATTAAACCACAAGTGATGCCCAATGTAATTTTTTTCCTAACATTCAAATTGGAATGCGTGTCTCGTGACCTTGGTCTTATTTTATTTACATGGAAAATAAACCAGGGTTTGTTACACTATTTCAGTCAAGTTCAATAACCAACCTTCAATGGCCATTCAAGCAGTCCACTCTCTTCCTTCTGTAAGTAATCTGAACTTCCCAAGCAATTCGGCTCCGTCAATCCCTGGGAATATGTGTCCCTTAATCAGCCCATTTTAATTTTCAAAATTCAAAATATGTGACATAATTACATGGAAATATCAAACCAATTACACATTGGGTTGTTACATAACCCTCCCCCTTGGGGGAACACTGTCCCCAGTGTTATTTGTCCATATACACAAATAAAACATGTTAAATAAAGAAAAAAACACATATTTTCCTTGGAGATTTATTTTACAACTCTTTACAATATTTACATATACTTATGCATATTTGTCTTAACCATCAAACAAAAATGGATAATTTGTCTCATGGCATCAGTCATTTCCCAAGTGGCTTCCTCGGGCCCAAAGTGATTCCACTACACTTTGATTCTCTCTATGGCTTAATTCTAGAGCATGAAACTCCTCTGGTCTATATTGCACAATGGCTCTAGATGGAACTCTCCCTTTGGTTCCACCTGTAGCACAAACCAATCAATCATATGATTATGATCATGTACATATATTTAAGTAAAGAAACATGAAAACATCATGGATTTTAATTGAAGGAGGTAAGGCAGCCTATAGGCCATTGGTTCAATAAGACCTCTCAAGGATATCAAAAGGCCCATAAAACCATGGTTCCAACTTGGTACATGACCCAACCTTCAAGGAGATTTCTTGGGTCTAACCCTCAAGTAAACATGGTCCCCAACCTGGAATTGTTTATGCACCCTATTTTTATATGCATGTCTCATTTTCCTGTCCTGTGCTACCTTTAAAGTCTTCCTAATAACTTGCATCAACCCCTCCATCTCTTTTAACATATTAAGTCTGATAAGGACCCTACTCACTGAATCACTCTAGCTGATAAGAGTATTACAACTCCTTCCATAAAATGCCTCAAATGAGCTCATCTTTAAAGACTCTTGGTACCAATTATTATATGAAAATTGTACAAGTGGAAGATACTCTTCCCACTTCTTTTGTTGGTGCATTACATCGATCCTCAACATGTCATCAAGGATTAAATTTACCCTGTCTATTTTCCCATTCATCTATGGATGATATGTTATATCGAATGCTAATTCAGTCCCCAATCTACAAATATTTCCTTCCAAAACATGGAACTGAAATTTGCATCTCTATCTGAAATAATATTCTTGGGAACTCCTTGCAGTCTCACAATCTCCTTTATGAAAATTTGTGCCACCTCACTAGCTGATTTGGTGGAATTGACTACTACAAAATGAGCTACCTTGCTCAATTTTTCAACAACCACCATAACTGCATCATGTTTCCTGGAGGTTCTAGGAAAACATGTGATGAAATCCATAGATATCGCCTCCCATTTCAATTCCAGAATGGGAATGGGTTGTAATAAATTGGTTGTATTCTTGCATTCAGCCTTCTCCCACTGGCACTCTATGCATTTAGCAACAACATCGGCCACTTCCTTTTTCAAATTAGGTCAAAATAAAATTTCTTAATGGCCATGAGAATATTTTGGTATCCCAAGTGGCCAAAACATGGATTTCTATGAAACTCTCTCATGATGAAGCTTTTCAAATCAATATTGTTCGACACATAGATTATCTTATTGAATCTGATAAATCCATCATCCATGAGATGATATTCCGCATATCCTCCATTCTCATTTTCCTGATATAGCTTTTATTTGGTATATTAATACTTATCATCTTGCTACCCTGCATGTTTGACCTGATCTACTAGGTTCACTCCATAAAAAATTATGGTTGCAAGTGGTTCACTTGGATTCTTCTACTGAGTGCATCAACAAATTGGTTTTCCTTGCCTTTAATGTACTTGGTTTTGAAGTCAAATTTAATAAGTGTATCCAACCACCTAACTTGTTAGGAATTAAACTTAGGTTGATCAAACTAGTACTTTAGTCCTCCATGATTTATCATGATCACCAATCTTCTGTTGAGGAGATAATGCCTCCACATCTTCAGTGCATGAATAGTGGTGGCTAACTCCAAATCATGAGTCATATAGTTTGCCTCATACTCATTCAAATTTCAAGAGTCATGACACATTACCTGTCCTTCCTGCATTAGGAATCCACTGAGCCCCTCCTCGCAAACATTTGTGAGAATCACAAAATCCTTTCCTGGATCTGCAATCCTCAACATTGGTGCATTAGTGAGAAAGTACTATAATTTCTCAAAACTAGCTTTCGAACTAAGCTTTTCCACTCAAATTTCTTTCCTTTCCTCTCCAAGGATGTGATAGGGTCTCCTATCTTATATAAGTTTTTAATGAACCTATTGTCGTAGCCTGCCAACCCCATGAATTATTTAACCTCATTTACATTTTTTGGTGTTGGCCACTCCATGATGACCTTAACCTTCTACGGATCAACTGATATCCCCTCTTTAGTGATAGTGTGCCCCAAGTAATTTATCTGTTACTAGAAGAATTCACAATTGCTAAGATTTGTGTATTGTTTTTTCTCACTCAATAATTTTAGCACTGCACCCAAGCGCTTCTTATGTTGTTCCTCAATCTTTAAATACACAAATATGTCATTGAAAAATACAATGAAAAACTTGTCCAAAGAAGGATGAAAAACATTTTTCATTAAGCACATGAAAGTGGATGGGGCATCAATAAGCCCAAGAAACACCACCACAAACTCATATTTATTGTATCTTGTCTAGAATTTTTTCTTATTAATGTCTTCATCCTTGATCCTTACTTAATGATACACTGACCTCGAGACGATATTGCAGAACACTGTTGCTCCCCACAACTGATAAAAGAGGTCACCAATATATGGCAATGGATCCCTATTATTTATGGTCTCCTTATTTAATTTCCTATATTTAATGCATAATATAAAGGTTTCATCCTTATTCTTTACAAAAAACATGGGTGCTCCCCATGGAGACAAACTCAGCCTTATGTATCCCTTTTACAAAATCTCCTATAATTGCAAATTTAGATCGACCAACTTAAGAGTGTTCATCATGTGTGGTGCCTTGGATGTTGGTGTTGCTCCAGCTACCAACTCAATAGAGAAATGTATCTCTCTGAGAGGAGGTAATCCAAGGATCTCTATTGGAAACATGTCTGTGTACTACTGCATAACTATCTTAGTAGCTCTCTTTCCTCATTCTTAATATCACTACTAGTTTTCTCATCACTAGATATTTGGACTATAAACAACATGCATCCCTTCATGCTAATGTGCTTGGCTTGCATAGCGATGATTAACCTCATTGAAGTAATCTTTCTCCTACCCTGAAAAACTATTATTTCTCCCTACTCATCTAAGAATTCAATTTATTTTTCAAAATAGTCCACTTTAGTGTGGTGTTTGTACAACCAATACATGCCCGATAGCACATTGTATGCTCCCAGTGGTAGCAAGTTTATATATGAAAATCTTGGCATGTCGTTTAGTTCAAAAGCACATGAATTCACCTTGTAATTACTCTTTGTCTTGGTTCTTTCTTTTAGCTGAACTGACCATGGTTCTACATGCATTTCCTTGCGAAACCTTCTACAAGCTCTAGATTAACATAACTAGAGTTAGATGCAGAATCAATTATAACAGAAATAATTTTGTTGGAAAACTTACCTTCCATCTCAATGATGTATTATTGTGGTCTACGTGGCGATACTCCACCACTACATAAATTATGAGCATTATTTTCTCTATGTCAGCCACTTTCCAAGTTTCCTGTGCATTATAGATCGAAGGTCCTATGTTTTCTGATGTGGGAAATACCTTTTCTGGTGATTCTCACCATACTTCGAACATACTACTGGTTCTTTTTCCTTAGGCCCATGTTGATCTCCTGTAGGCGACTATGCACGGCCTTTCTCCCCTTAGCCAATTTTTTGTTGAGATCATCCTTCGCCAACTGATGTCATAACTTCTTTCTTATCAACAATCTCTTTGGGCATGTTGTAGCTCCTACAAACACCCTCCAAAATATTTCCCATGCTTTGATTTTGGAACCTTCCCTTTTGTCCATAGAAGCTTATCTTCTACTTTCATCAAGTATTCATGTTATGATCAAGACTTATCTTTTCATGTTGTGATTGTGATGAAGTTGATCTCAGCCTAATGCCTTTCAAACACAAGCTAACTCTTGACTTGACCTTACAACATTGTTTGGCTTGCCTTCAAAAATTGCACAATATTGAAAGGAAGACTGAAATTGAGGATCAGAATTGTGCAATATATAGATGAAATCCAACCTTCAACTTGGAAATTTCACATCTCTCGTTGGCACCACAACCTTAAGCTCAGAAAATGTGCAAAGCATCCCTCGATCTCAGAAACTCTGCAATGCACCGATTCAAGGAGTTTCCCAGTCCTTGGGAATCACACAATCATTCTTGTAAGTGTGCATGGAAAGTTTCCCAAACAAGAAAAAAAAAGCTAAAAAATCAAAAAACATCCCTAGAAAGTAGGAATCATCATTAGTTTCCCCAACGTGCCACTATTACTATTTTTGGAACTTTCTGCCAAGTGTCGTTTTTTCCTTGATTTTAGGAATGCACATCATAAACCATAGTTGGCCTAGATATATTTAGTAGAAACCTATAGATCTCATTTTTACATTCGATTGTGGAGCTATAACATTCCCAAGGAGATCAAGGAGCCTTCACTAGAGTTTGCAACATTTTTCCAGGTGAGTTTTAATTTTTTCATCTTTTGCCACTTTTTGTCATTTCACTTTTGTGAGTGTCGTTTTTCTTGTTTCTTTTCATGGTTGTTAGAATTTTAACTTATATTATCTTGTATAAGTGTTGCCTCAATCTCTCATTCATATTTTATAAGTGTCACATTAGTTTTCTAGTTTTTGCACACTATGAATCGTCATTTCAACGAATCTCCATGCATATTTTTTTTTCCTATTGAATCTTGATCTTCCAAACTTGATTTGAAATTATCTATCTATCATTATTTATATCTGCACTTTTACTTGCACCATCACTCAGATATACTAGTTTCCCACACTCTCTTTAGGGATATATACACTTCCTTTAGCCAAGCAGTTTCCCTTCCTAGCTGGGAATTGTGCAAGTCCAAGGCTCAGTCTGTCAACTTGGCCTCTGAGACTCTGTAATGTGCAGTACTAGGATGACCTAAATACGCATTGTGTAGCTCAAATTTATGGGGCTCAAGCTTAATCCCTTGGCCACTGAGATTACATAATGTGCAGTCTCTCCCTCACTATCCCCAGGCTGAATTGCGCATTCTGTAGTTTCCGGCCTCAAGCTACATCACTGGATACTGATACTACATAATGCATAGTTGAGGGAGCTAGTTTGTCTCCCTTAACATCAAGAATTTAAAATTTTCCCCTTCAGTTTAGTGGTTTCTACTGTGATATTTCTTTGTGAGTTGATTTATTGAAGCTAACTTATCTTTGCCATGAGTGTCTTTTCCTCCTACAAGTATAACAGTTGTTGAGAATTTCTCTTCACTAGCCACTAATATCATGGCACCCAAGAGAGATACTTCATAGGATACCACAGAGAGTAGTAATGGGGAGGAAGTTGAGAGTATGCTAATAAACTTTCAAGTTTATTCAGATACTCAATTTTTCATAGAAAATGAATCAAATATCACATGGAAGAAATTGAATGAAGCATTTTCAGCAAAAAGGTTCAAAGAAGATCTGGAAGGCCGACAAGTATATATCAATGTTCAATGGTCGGGACTACATAAGGTTGCATGCATATATCTGACTTTCCCATGTGTAAATGTTGTTATTTGGATGAATTTTTCATATTATCTCAATACCATAACTCTAAAAAATTCCAGTGGACAAAGGCTTTCATATTTTTTGGCAACAGATTAACATCTCATGTATCATTTATGAAAGTTGGAATTTCTCACGGATTCTTACTTTTATGCTACCACCAACTACTTGAGTACAAAGGAAATTTTCAAAGGCTGGGTGAGAGAGCCATCAAATTTCCCTCAGACACCCACCAACACCTACAAGAAAAAATCCCGCCAGGGTGACCTATCAACTCTTGGTAGTTCTATGTTTCAGAATATATGGTCAGCATAGCACTCACAACTTCTATGAAGGGTGGGAATTCTTACTAAACTAGGTTGTGAACAAACAAAAACTATTCAACTGGTTATACTTGTTGGCTCGATAGTTGAGTGTCCATGTATTCAATTCCTTGAATCCTCCCGAGGGCGGGAAAGATATATTGTACATGTATTCTTCTCTACTGGATGCAAGATGTGCTCACAATTCACTCCTTGGCATGAATTGGACTTGGACACCATGAGATCATGTCGTGCATATCTAATGCATATTGCTTTCATATTGCAGCCACAAAGGAGTAATGGAAAATTTGAATGAAACCCTCCTCATTCTGTTATACAAATTGATATTTGAGGAAGATTCGCCTTGAATGTCACGTGGGTCAATGGAAGAAATGTTGGAGATAGCAGATGTAATATTCCAAAATTTTCATGCAGCAAATTGGAATATTAAATTTTCTTGATTTCACATAGGAGATGAATAAATGGGTAAGGAGGCCCATGCATAGTAAAATCTGAATAAAATCCCTCATAATGTGAAAAGGGATCAACATAAAAGTTGGATTTCACACCAGTCATGTGTGAACAGGAAGCTTTGCATGTGGACAAGGTCAAGTTTGACCAATTCAACAACGTTGGGATAAGAGGTGGAGATCATCTTGTGAGACAACACAAAGATAGTGGGAGGAATATTCCTTGGTGGAGGAAACCCTAATGAGTGGGGCCCAAGGCAAGAAGGCTCACACATGTTTAAAAGGAGAGAAAGGTAGCCATAGAAAGACATATTTTGAATGATATTTTGATGTGTCTTCTTAAACTATTCTGCTTTCTTCAACTGTTTAGTTGAGATTGATGTGCTGCTTAGCACAAGGAATTATTTTTTAGGAATTCCTTCTCCTTTCTTGAGAGGCCTCTTGAGGGAGCTTGTACTGATTTCCCCCACATCTAGACTTGAGGGCAAGCATCCTTCTTCAACTACATCATTATTTCTACAGCAGTATAACGTTGTGTTGTAGGGTGTTGCAGTGGGAATTCTCAATACCACTTCCAGAGCTTGTGTTTTAGAGGAGGAAGACTTCCTTCCTTTGGGAGACCAGTGAGGAGGAATTTGAGCCAATTTTCAGATCTTGGCATGTGGCCAATGTATTTTTCATATCCTACATCACAATCCCTTGCAGGAATTGTGTCATTTCTTGCAGAGTTGCAGTGTGAGGGTCAAACCCCTCGATCTTGAGCTTGTTTCTTAGGGAAAGGGCCAACCCTTCTCCCAAAAATCTTGTAAGAAGGATCCTCCTTCATTTCTTGCACTATTCAGCTATATGAATATAGATATTTAGTTATATTGTGTTATTTCAGATCCATATATGCAGATCTAACATTTTGTACTTGTGCTTTCATGAAGCCCTTGCCGGGTCATCTTCATAATGTGTAAAATGAGCTAGATCTCCATTTTTCTCCATTTCTTGATGTAATTCACTCCAGATATGTTTTTTATACCATATTTCATTTGAAACCATCATAAAATTACGATGTGCATGCTTCAGAAATTCCTATACAGCTTAATTCATGGGATTTGGGCATTTTTAAGCCATATTGGGACCGGGAGATCTGTTTAACTCATCAAAAGAGATTTGTTTCTAATCCCTTTCTAGGTGTAAGTCCCATAATATATAAGCTAAGGAATCCCATCATTATTTCTTCCTGTTATAGTGCAATTCTCTATAATTAACCTTTTTATGGCCCATATTGCTGCATTTCCCCAACTTTTGGGATCATAAAAGGCATAATAAGTTGTTGTTGTAACACTAATTGATGGCTATGTTTTTTTCAACACATTTTTTTAGTTAATTTCTTACTTCTATTCCAGTTTATGTTCATGTATTGTTGCATCCCTATTTTGGGATATTACAGTGGTATCAGAGCATAATATTGGCTCAACCTGTGAGTTCTAGCCATTATGAGAACAAAAGACTAAGAAGACAAAGAAAATAAGCAGATCAGAATGATGGGGAGAATGAGATTGGTCTCATCACTTTTTAGATCCAAAAATAACCCCTCCAAGGAGGTTAAGAAGATGAAGGAGAAGAGATGCAATGAAACTCCTAGAGGGTTTCAAGAAGAGGAAGGGCGATGCACTTATTATTCTCAAAGAGGAGAAGAAAAGAAGCATGAAGGACACTTGGAATCTGAAATTCTAAGAAGGTAACATGTAGAATACAAATCCCAACCTAGAGCTTTCAAAGAGACTCTAGTTCTTCCTCAGTTTATCCAGTTGGAAGAAGAAAGGAGGCCCTAAAGTAATGGAATGATGAGAGGCAATATATTTATATTGTCCACTTTTGATTGATCACTCACTTGTGCAGAAAAGGCTTGGGTGATGAAGCTAGAGGCATTCTTCCAACTACATCCAGTAGTAGAGAGAGAGGTTGTAGAAATTGCAGCGCTGCACCTTGAAGGTGAAGCAAACACTTGGTGGTTCAGCCATTTGAGCCATGCAAGAGTGACTACTCCTGCTGATTTTTCTCAAAGGTTGATCAAGAAATTTTTAAAAGGGAAGGAGAAGCCCTCACCACCATTGGAAGAGGCATGTACCAGCGTTGTTACAACCATAGAGGAGCAGCCTTCATCTTCAGTAGTTTGGGAAGCTAACACATTTAAGGAAGGAACTCTTGCAGCCCTACAAGATGCTTCCAAATTTCACCAAGGTATGCTTAGTTTTCATATCTTATCATTTCAAAAAATATTATGGAGGGATATACATCATTGCATACTACTGATTTAGAGCAACAGAATTGCACTTCGCTATACAAGAGCAACAGTGAAGAAAAGAGGACCCATTCCTTATGGGAGCAATCAAATGGCAGCTTCATTCATGAGGCAATGGAGGAAGAAGTGATAGATGGTAGACATCTTGAGATGAGAAATAATTTCTCCTTTCTAGATGACCCTTTCTCAATGAGCACTCCCCAGGTCAAAGAGAGACTTCTACCTGCACCAAATCCAGAACCTTATTGGTTTTGGGAGGTCATTGGGAGAGATCTTATGGGAGGTGCACTTCAACACATCATGAAGTGAAAATTTCTTCGAAAGTCTGAGGAGGTTTTTCTCTCATCACACTTGGATCCTTATGGATTGAAGCTGATCATTGGTATGATATTTTTTCTA
Source organism: Pinus albicaulis (assembly GCA_034641835.2). NCBI lineage: Eukaryota > Viridiplantae > Streptophyta > Pinopsida > Pinales > Pinaceae > Pinus > Pinus albicaulis. The sequence continues at coordinate 255,353,951 of CM076581.1, forward strand.
GGAGATCTCCAAGGAGTTTCATTTCAATATCCCATGAAATGCAAAGAGAAAAATTTGATATGGGAGGATGGTATTCTTCTTTGGAGGAGTACCAATATGAATAAGGGTAGGAGACATCCACAGGTGGATGCATGGATGTGGATGATGAGCAAGAAGCTAGAAATCTACTTGCAAATATATGACACTAGGCAGCAGGAGGCTTGGATGCATTGGCTACTATTGAAAGAGTTTTTCCATCATATGACATATCCTCTTTCTAAGAGTACGTGGGTGGAGAAAGAATGGTAGGATACTTGCATCATTGGGCAGCAAGGAGTATGGACACATTTGGTTGATATGACATTCTTCATATCAATCACCATTTTTTCACCACATTATTTGTATGATGGAGGTATGAGGAGGCAGCAAAATTTTTTTTTGCTTTGGTTGTTCTTGAGAGAGCAAGGGTAGATTTTCTCTCACACCTTGCATGATGTTGCAAGAGGTGGAGATGGCACTATCATGGTGTAAAGGGTCTACTCCTTGGTCTTGGATTATCTAGAAGTACTTCCACTTTGTAAGAAACTTCTTGTATGTAGTGGCATTATGGGAGATATATTTGACAAGGAGCATGTCAAAGAATGGAGCTATGAGTTGGCAGGAGCCTATTTGCATGGACCAATAGTGCTGTCACTTGGGAGCTTGGGGTTATTTATGGAGTGTCCCCAGGATCACTTCACATCTGATGCACTTGGTGGACAAGGAGGAGGTGAGAGTGATGGAGTAGTGGATGGAAAAATCTATTACATTGATATGATATTCTTAACTTGGATTTCCAAGCATAAGAAGGATGATCTTCATGCAGCATATGATTCATTCCTCTTCATGGGAGTATGTCATACCACTATGGAGGATTTATTCATATACATATGCATCATCTTACTCTCAACACATGGTAAGAATATTGTTTTTGCATCCATTGATTATCTAACACAGTATTTTCATACTCTTACCATTCCTATTCAATGCATTGCTCCACAAGAGGGCAAGCTTTTCATTGAGCTCCATGGTCAACATTGGGCCAAATTGTATGATGGATACAACCATATTTTATATGGCCTTGGGCAAGTGTTTTATCCTTTCATGTATGTTTAGCTAATGTACCCAACCATTTACTATTCATTATTAGACATGATGACATAAATAATTATCCATGTATTAAAAAATAACTTGCCATACTATTTTCTGAAGTAGAAGTTTGGAAAACTGTGCTGTGACTACTTGGGAAACTGTTGGTACCTTCCAATACCACATGAAACCTCTAGTATTTCCCACATTGAGATTCTAATCATTATTTTTATCTTTATGGGGAGCATGATTGGGAGAGAGACACATGGGTTGGATGTGTCCTTGTGGGAAGAAGATCCCCACACTTTTGCATTACATGTTCTAATGGGAGCATGGGAGGAGATACGGCCACCACAGCTAAGCACTTGTTTCTTTATGAGGTGGGCCATGAGATTGATGGGATTCCATATGGCGATGATTTCCTATCCATCACATATGGAATGGATTGGGCCATCATGATTCACAATGTTGGAGAAGATATCTTTGGAGATCTAGTCTTCATATTACCACTTGAGGGCAATAGTATTGCAGCCCAAGATCAACATATTCTCTACACTTATCATAAGTGGAGAGGAAGACAGCGTGGGGTAGGATACTTTGTCTACCATGTTCATATTTTCAGCACACCTATTTTGCAAGAGCTCAAGGTGGAGGATGATTTGTATGAGTTACCATTTTGGAGGGTGGCTCATTTTGTATGGATGATTGCTTGGGGATGGAGGATCCACATGGGAATGATGCTTCCCAATACACTTCAGACTCCATGTCTTGAGAGGACCTCTAGACAGCACCTTATTGCCTCCTTGAGTACTTTACTTATCCATGATGATAGCTATTTGGCTAGCTTGCATGCTTGGGAGGGGCAATATGGAGATTCATTGATGAGACAACATCTCATTCCTTGGAGGAGCTCATCATATGTGGATGCTACAGTAGGATGAGGAGAGACTCTTCAGTTATATACTTCAGTTGCTTGAGGACAAGCAACATTTGGGAGCAGAGGACTGTAATATTCCAAAATTTGCATGCAGCAAATTGGAATATTAAATTTTGTTGATTTCACTTAGGAGATGAATAAATGGGTAAGGAGGCCCATGCATAATAAAATATGAATAAAATTCCTCATAATTTGAAAAGGGATCAACATAAAAGCTGGATTTCACACCACTCAGGTGTGAATAGGAACCTTTGCAAGTGGACAAGGTCAAGTCTGACCAAGTCAACAACGCTGGGATAGGAGGTGGAGATCATCTTGTGAGACAACGCAGAGATAGTGGGAGGAATATTCCTTGGTGGAGGAAACCCTAATGAGTGGGGCCCAAGGCAAGAAGGCTCACACATGTTTAAAAGGAGAGAAAGGCAGCCATAGAAGGACATCTTTTGAATGATATTTTGATGTGTCTTCTTAAACTATTCTGCTTTCTTCAACTGTTTAGTTGAGATTGATGTGCTGCTTAGCACAATGAATTATTGTTTATGAATTCCTTCTCCTTTATTGAGAGGCCTCTTGAAGGAGCTTGTACTGATTTCCCCCACATCTAGGCTTGAGGCCACACATCCTCCTTCAGCTACATCATTATTTCTATAGCATTATAACATTGTGTTGTAGGGTGTTGAAGTGGGAATTCTCAATACCACTTCCAGAGCTTGTGTTTCAGAGGAGGAAGACTTCCTTCCTTTGGGAGACCAGTGAGGAGGAATTTGAGCCGATTTTTAGATCTTGGCATGTGGCTAATGTATTTTTCATATCCTACAGCACAATACCTTGCAGGAACTGCATCATTTCTTGTAGAGTTGCAATGTGAGGGTCAAACCCCTCGATCTTGAGCTTGTTTCTTAGGGAAAGGGCCAACCCTTCTCTCGGAAAGCTTGTAAGAAGGATCCTCATTCATTTCTTGCACTATTCAGCTATATGCATATAGAGATTCAGTTAGACTATGTTATTTCAGATCCATATCTGCAGATCTAACATTTTTTACTTGTGCTTTCATGAAGCCCTTGCCGAGTCATCTTCATAATGTGTACAAGGATCTAGATCTCCATTTTTCTCCATGTCTTGATGTAATCCACTCTAGATGTATTTTTATACCATATGGCATCTGAAACCATAATAAAATTACATTTTTCATGCTTCATAAATTCCTGTATAGCTTAAGTCATGGGATTTGGGCATTTTTAATCCATATTGGGACCAGGAGATCTGTTTAACTCATCAAAAGAGATTTGTTTCTGATCCCCTTCTGGGTGCAAGTCCCATAATACATAAGCTAAGGAATCCCAGTGTTATTTCTTCTTGTTATAATGCAATTCTCTGGAATTAACCTTTTTATGGCCCATATTGTTGCATTTCCCCAAATTTTGGGATCATAAAAGGCATAATAAGTTGTTGTTGTAACACTAATTGATGGCTATGTGTTTTTCAACACAATTTATGATTTAATTTCTTACTTCTATTCCAGTTTGTGTTCATGTATTGCTGCATCCCTATTTTGGGATATTACAGGAGATTGATTTACATCACCAGACGACACCTTCATTTGAGTGTTAGACAGAAAAAAATCACCACATATTTTACCGAGGTATTCCTCCAATAATTTATTCATGCCAGAATTTGTATATCATATCTCCACAAGGTTTTTAACAACTTTGCACAAGAAGAAGAAAGAACCTTGGCCAACTCATCCTATGGAAATTGGATTTTACGAGATTTAAAAATTCAAGGACACCAAAAGAAAGCAATAGAAAATTTTTCATATAGTATTTTGGACTTCAATCTGTACTGGTGAGCCCTGGTATTGCACCAAGAGTGTTGCAACTCCCAGAGGCTACTCTACTTTACTTTATCAACTCTAGGTTTGTAAAAACTTGGAGGTGACAGTGCTATATACACAACATATGCATTCTACTCATGTCATATTCTTCTAACCTCTACGAAAGGGTGTTATTTCTAGGGTTTCTAAATGAATTCTATCACACTTTTGAATTTATACCTAGGGCTACAAATGATTCAAAGCCATTACTCTATCAAAAATCAAATAACTATTCTACAGCAAGAAATTACATCCAACTACTTTGCAATGAAATAGATCTGCAAATTAAGCTATGATAAGAAATGGAAGAAAACTAAGCAACTTGCATGAAGTAAATATCTGAATTGAAATTTCATAAAGGAGAATAACCTAATTACAATTTATGGGCCAAATGGCTAAAAACACTTTGTCTAATTCATGTTCTAATTCTCATGCTTTTACTCATGTAGCTAATCATGACCTAACTATGCTTGTAAATGCATTGTTTTTCAGCTAGGAGGAGAAAGTGCTAAGGTGGCTTATGAAGGACTTGAACTCATGGGTGCAAGGTTGAAGGTGTCTTGACGATTTTAGCAAGTCTGGATGAGGTAGATGATGGTTTCTAGGCTTAAGGAGGGGCCCAATTGTGCTGCTACAGGTTTCATGTAGTGCTCCAGGAAAGTCCTGAATTATTACAGGAAACAGTCCAAGGGAAATCTGAGGCCAAAAATGGGTCATAAAATCATAGGAAAGGTGGAGTGAAGGTGTGTTTGGGTGAGTGGAAGGTGGCCAACCCCTTGGCCAAGCTCAAAACCTTTGGAAAATCTTGTCTTGCACCTAGGTTTTGCTCACTGTATGAAGATGAAAAATATGAAAATAGGGTTGATGGTGATTTGATGAATAGAAGGTTGATGAAGGGTTAAAAAATGAAGCTAAAGGTGCTGGTGAAGTCCTCCTTTGTTGTGCTACTTGAAATTGCAAGAAAACTACCTTTTCATGCAACAAATGTTGACAAATTCATGATGAAGGAAATGGAAAATATTTGTTGAATTCAGAAAGCAAGCCTAATTTAGCCTTCAAATAGAAATCTAACTCAACATTATAACCATTTTCATGATACTACAACAACCTAACCATTCTTTCCAATAAATCATAAACTAAAAATAAAATTTTTCATGTGGAAAAGGTCTACCCTCTTCAAGCTCCAATGAAAGAGATGAGAGAGGGAGGCTTGACACACAAATTTTTGATTTTATAAAATATTCTACAACATTTTAAAAAGGCTAATCTACAACAAAAGATAAATGGAAGAAAACTAAAAACAATGAATTGAAATGTAAGAAAACTAGATAAAAACTCATAAAGAAAACTAGCTACAATGACATAAATTTAAAGAATGAATACACAAGAGAGAATAAGGCCTGTGGATTGGGCCCTAACCCACAAGCCTAGCCATCTAAAACTAAATCAATGAAGCACAATATTAATACTCATCTTATTACATAAAATAGTCTCATTACATAAACATGAAAGTCTCAAAAACATATTACAATATCTAAGAGTCTATTAGCTTCATTCAAAGTTCGAATCCTAATGAGCTCTTTCTCAACCTTATTTAACCTAGACGGTAGCTACCAACAGTGCCCTAAAAAGTAGGTGATGTTTCCACTTTGAATACAAGTGAAGTGTAGCTTTGGTGCACTTGATCTTCAGTTTTCTTGGTTGCCTTTGATTTCGAGTTGTTGGAGGGAATCTCAAGGATCCCTTGGTTGCCTTTGGGAGTTAAGGAGGTGGACAACCCCCTAGAATCTCTCCTTGTTGTCTACTCCAAGATTTAATGGAAAAATATTCATAAAAAATGCAATATCTTCATGATTTTCTTGCATTTAACTCATGTTAGGCATTCGAAGTATGACAAGCCTTAATCACCATCTACACTAGCAACATAAGATCATAATATAGTTAAATTTTAGAAAAATAGACCTAATAAGGAAAAAAGGTGACAATTAACCCCTCCAAATGTACCTAATGATGGATCTCATCATCACCCCCCTACCAAATGGTTGTTCATCCTCTGAGAAACTTAGTCCTCCTTCTACATTTCTTTTGAAGCTTTAATGGGCCCTTTGACTTCCTAAGGAAGATGTGTGGGAGTCCCTTTAGGAGGGTAAAAGCCATCATTATTTTCTACTTCTTCCTATTTTTTGTTTTTCTCATCTTGGTATTTTCCATCACTCGGCCCCAGCAGCAAGGGTGGACTGAGTTTCAAACCAAGCCACTAAATATTTTTGGCTCACATGGCCCTCTTGTGTAGTGGTGCTCTTTCTATGGAACCTTTTAATATTTCTAGTGTGTCGTACTCCATGTTTCTAAGGTTGTGAAGGAGGATATTCCATCTCCTTTAACTATCCATTATGCACTCATCTCCCAAAAGCCTAGAAACATCATCAAAGTGAGCCATGGCTTGATCTTGTGTGTTGAGGTATTTTTCTGCAATTGCAAGATCCTTTTCTACCTTGAAATGGTCATTGATGAATCCCCAAGGGTTGAATAGTTCTACGGTAATGTGTAGAGGTTCTCTGTTTTCTCTCCTCATAACCCTTCTTACGAGTCTTATGCTCTGGTTTTCTCATCAACCATCCAATATGCTAGTGCCATTACTCCCATTCTAGGATTGGGGTCCTAAATATTCAAATTTGTCAACACAATATTGTGTATGTAGAATTATGCCATTTTTTCCTTTTCTACCATACTTGACTAATTGCAAAATCTAATGAACTGTTTGCAGTTCTGAAAAGGTAAGGATCAATGGGAGGCTATTTTTTTTATTTGAAATAGGAGCCACCACTCCTTGAGGTATACTGCATAAGAATCTGATGGGTAACTATGTTGGATGGCCTCCATGCACAAATCTACCATGGTGGCCATTTTTTTGTCCTTTTTCTGAAGTTTCTCCTGCAATGCTACATTTTCTGCTTGGGCCTTATGAAGCTTCACTTTCAACATGGATTCTCTGAGCCTAGCATTAGAAAAATCCCTTCCCAACTCAAACATTGTTTCCTCCATGACCCCTATTGCATTCACACATTTGGTTGTGGAAATCTTCATCCAATGATGAGTGTGTGCCCTCTCCTCTTCCAACTGATAGAATAAAGGAACTATGAACTTCTAATAAATCAATATGCCCCCTTCAATAAATGTGTAGTAGGAGTTGATATTCGGTTGAGGGATAGGGTTTGGCACTACTGCTACATCTTTAAGGACCAGTTTTGGTGAGGTGGGCTCATCCTTGTCATATTTTTCTCCCTCTTTTTCATATTTTATTTCATCTTGTGCACTTTCCTCAACTTATTTGAACTATTGCCTATTTATGGTTGTCGTTTCTTCCTCAAACAAGGTATTTTTCTCTGATTCTGGGTCTGCTGGAGTTTCATGTGGCAAAGACAGAGTTTCATGTAGCAAACTCTGTTTTTCTTGCTCAAGACCCTCTTTTTCTTGTTTTTATTTTTTTCAGTGTTTTGAGGGTCTCTGGGGATTGCATGAGGTGTATGGGATGTCAACCTTAATGTGTTTCTCATGATGTAGGTCACATGGGTCCTCATAGGGGAGGTGGCCTCTTGCACTTTTCCTTCTTCTATCCTTACTTCATCATCTTTCGTGGATGACTCCTCAATGGAAATAGGGCTTTTGGTTGGAGTGTGTGGCTTCACTTTCCTTACCCTTTGACTCCTCCTAGTCCTGAAACACATAGGTGTTTGTCTCTTCCTTTTGTTTTCACAGGTGTGCTCAAAGTGGCTAGGGTAGCAACCACTTCCTGATCTGTAATTTATGGTGACATGCTGGTGTCCTGAGGGGAGGTATCACTACCTAGAATAGGGTCCAATCCCTTCTTTTCATCTGTCTTTTCTTCCTTCTTCCCCTCAGTTTTTTATTTCTCTATTTATACTATCTCTGTTTTTTCTGTTTCAATCTCCATTTTTTATTTTTCTTCCTCATATTCAGCCTCTTCTTCTTCTTCTTCTTCTAACTCCTATTCAACCTCCTCTTCCTCTTCTTCTTCTTCTACCTCCCTCTCTCTATGACAAGAGGCAGAATTTTATCCAGTGTGGGTGGCTATGAAGTCTTCCCTTTCCATGTCTATAAATGAGGACCAAGATATAAGAAGGTTTAATCTTCTCAAATAATCATTCACTATCAGTTTTATAAGGCCATGATCAACCAAATGCTGTTATTTTCTTTCCCTCACCTTTTTTCTCATGTCTATTATTGAGTTTAAGAGGAAATGAGGGATTCTTAATCTATTCTCTAGAGGGAGTTCTCCTTGAAACCTAAGCTCATTCAATAACCTGAAATGGTACCCATAGACTAAACTAAGTCTTCCTTCACAAAAAATGAATTTCATGATATTCAAGGCTACTTCATCCCAGGGGTATGGAAGGCTTTCTCTTCTCACTCCATTTTTGTCTTCAATGTATTACTCTCCTGGAAGAAAGAATATTTTCTTGGTTGCAGTCCTTGGCATCCTTTCCTTAACCCATTTAACTCCTAATGGAAAAGTGGTGACTCTACTTATGAGTTCAAGTGAAAGTGTGATGGCTAGGCCCCTAACCATAGTGGTGGCTCTATCCTATGAGTGTGATTGCAGAGCCACTGCAAATTATTGACCTATCTCCTCATCAAATCCTTTCAAAAGCTCAAAGAAACATAGCCATTGGTGATTTCTAAAAATTTATATGACTTGAGGATGATGCCTAATTATTTTAATATTAGTGGGCTCCCTTATGTTGAATCCCCCTCCCATTTTTATGGCTTGCTAGGAAGGTGGTAAGATGTTTGAGAGTTATGTGAAGATGTCTTGGAGATGATGGTCTCAAATGAGAAAAAAATTACACTTTAATTTCCAGATTATAAATTGTTGTGAGAAAATTTCATGGAGAAATTTCAGTTTTGGAGGGTGGAAACCAGTTACTTCTATCCTCTTGTGTTTTTTCTCAGTAGATGGTTTCCTTATGAATAAATTTCACCCACAGGTGACTCTCTGTTTCCCTTTGTATCCTTGTTGATATGTCTCTGTAGTTGCTTGTAGAAATTCTCTATTTTGTGTTGCACGATGGTGCATGCAAGATTTGACTTCGATGCTACTCTCCTTGATGGCTCCCACTGCTATTTTTCTTTCGATGCTCTTCAAAATGCTTAGAAAAATAGTGAAAATGAGGCAAAACTCACCTCTATGAAATTTATAACTAAATTTGGAGTGGGGTGTTGAATCATACTTAACACGAGTTTTCCTATTTGAGACCATTGGTCCCACTCCAGTTAATGATTGCTTAGCCTTGTAATCACCTCTTTGTACTCATCCACTCCCTCTTGACTTGATTTTACTTGCCCAAGTGGAATTTACTTTTAATTTTCCTCCAGTTTAACTTTACGAAGGTGGCCAAGTTAACTGGCCACCTTTTTGCCTTTTAAATCTCTAAAACTCTATATTAAACTATTTTGCCCACTATGAATGCATAGCGAGAGGTGAAGGCCATACTTGAGTCTACCTAGTGCTGGTGTGTTGTAGAATGAGCTGGTGCAAGGAGTTGGAGCTTGTGGTTGCAGTCATGATCTACCTCTTGATTTTATTTTTATTTTCTTGTTTATTTTCTGAGTGAGCAAGTTTTCTGAGTTAGCTGCTTTTTCTTCTGAGTGAGCTGCTTAATCTTCTTCTTTTTTTTCTCTTCTTGTAGGTGCTATATGTAGTTCTTCAGGTACCTTGGCTAGTTTTATTTCTCTCCAAGAGTCTGCTGGTGGTATTTTGAAGTCATCTTCATCAAATTTTCTTCATCTTTTGGCCTTGTTGTGCCATACACAAAATTATTACAGGAAAATTTACAATTCCCTCTAGCAGCCTTCTCTTTGCTTCTTCTTCCTTCAAATTTCTTAGAAATGAAGGGATATGGTTTATGGAGGTCATGAATGGATTCATGGAATGAATGGAGTGGTGGATAGGTAAGTGGAGATGTATCATGCCAAGTTTCAAATGATCTAGCTGCTAATGGCGCAACATAGGGTTTAGAGAGTGAATCCTTGTGCATGGAGTTAAAGGGGGGGTTAGGAGTGGTAGGTACAGGAAAAACATAAATTATAATCCTCTCTTTGAAGTTTAGAAATCCTTGAGAGATCTCTTTCCTTCATGAATGAGTTTCTTGTATCATTTACAGGAGTTTCCTGTAGTGCTATAGGAATCATGTAGCTACTGGAATTGCCTGTAGCAATTACAGTCATGAGAAAAAAATAAATTTTATGCCTATCTGAGGGGTGAAATGAATGGATGGGTGTCTTCTAGAGTGGTTCATGGTGTGAGTAAGAAGAGGAGAAAGAGAAGCGAAGAAAAACTCTCCTCTAAATCCCAAAAACCATCCTTGATCAATAACCTGTAAAACATAAAAACAAATGAGTGTATAGGTATTTTTCTTTCTTTTTTCTTTTTTTGTTTGTTTCTGTCTCTCTCTTTTTTTTTAAGACAAGTGGGCTGCCTCCATATAGTTTTTCAACCCACAGGCCTGCCTTGGGCACCTCAGAGATTTTTTCAAGCAAATATTTTTTATTTTATTTTATTTTATTTTTCTCTCTTTTTTTTTGCTCCAGGATTGCCTCATGGAGGTTTTCAACCTTGGAGTTGGCCTTGGGCAGCTCAGAGAGGTTTTCACCCATGCCTCTTTATTTTTATTTTTCTTTTTTTTTTCTCTAGCAGGAGGAGGCGTTGGAAACTATGGATTCTCCCATGAAATACACCTCCTTGTTTATGGAATTTATAAATTCTACCCTAGAGAGGGGCTTTTTGTAAAATTTCATCTTGTAACCATTGACAAGTAGGGGAATCCACTCCTCATATATGGTTATGATCTAAACTACACAATTATCATAACACTTGTTCACTTTTTAGGGTCCTATCCATCTTGTCATCAATTTTCCTTTGAAATCCTTGAAACTTAAGTCATACATTAGCTCCCAATCTCCTTCTTGAAATGTCTTATCCTTAATGTGTGTATCATGTCATACCTTCCTTTGCAATTGAATCACTTCTGTGTGAAGGAGTGCTTGCATCTTGAACACATCCAATCCATTTAATTGCAACAACCTCTCTTATTTGGCCTTTGATATATCTAGGTCTAACTCATCTGCCATCCTTAAGGTGTTGAACTCAAATTCAATTGAAAGCATAGCTTTCTTTCCATAGACCAAGTCATAAGGAGTGAACCTTGTTGTTGTTTTCCAAGTAGTATTGTAAGCCCAAGTTGCTTCTACCAATATGTCCACCAAATATTTTATAGTGTTTCTCACAACCTTGGTGAGGATATTCTCCAATGCTTTCTTGGTCACTTCCACTTGGCCATTTTATTGAGGGTGATAGGCAGTGGAAGTCTTATGCTTTATCTTGTGCCTCTTTAGAATATTTCCCATGAGATGAGATGTAAATTTTGTCCCCTTATTAGTGACTACCTCTCTTGGGTATCCAAATTTATAGAACACATTCTCTCTAAAAAATTATGCTACTTTCTCGTCGGTTGCTACCTTCACAGATTTTGTTTTAGTGCACTTTGTCAGGTAGTCAAAGAAAACTATGATATACTTTTTATGGCCAGCTAGTGGATCAATAGGTCCAATGAATTCCATTCCCCACTTATCAAATGGCTCAATAACCACGTGAGTGTGCAAAGGCATCTCATCCCTTTGTGTAGGTTTTCCCATCCTTTGGCATTGGTCACACATGCTAGTGTATCTTCTGGCATCCTGGTGAAGGGTAGGCCAATAGTAACATGCCTGCAAACCTTTGAAGGTTTTCCTCTTTGCAGCAAAGTGGCCCCCACAAGGGCTATCATGACATGTAGAGAGGATATCAAAAAATTCTTCCTCCATCACACATATTCTAAGAATTTGGTCAGGGCCTAGCTTGAAGATATTTCCCCCAATCCAGGTGAAAGGGGTGTTTTTTCTGATGATCTTTCTCTTCTCCTTGGATGAGAGGTAAGGAGAGAAGTTTTCGGCAGCGAAGTAGTTAGATATGTCAGCAAACCAGGGTGAGAGTGTTGAGATAAGGAAGATATGTTCATCTGACAGCTAGTCATCCACCATTCCTTCTTCATCTGCGGATAGAGCTAACCTGGATAAAAAAATCTGCAATGACATTCTCGTTTCTATGTTTATCAACAACGGTTAGGTCAAATTGTTGTAATAGTAACAACCATCTAATTATTCCAGCATTAACATATAGTTTTTTCATTAAATATTTTATGGTTTCATGTTCAGTGTGTATAAAGGTTTGATAATCAGTGATATAATGTCTAAATTTGTTTAAATCATGGACAATGGCTAACATTTCCTTCTCTCTGCCAATATAATTGATTTCGGCCTTGGACAAGTTCTTACTGATGAAATAGATTGCATAAGGTAATTTGTCTTCTAATTGCCTCAAGGCTACCCCCATAGCTTTTTCTGATGCATCTATGTGGATGTGGAAAGGAAGATTCCAATTTGGACCTCGAAGAATGGGGGTATTAGTTAACTTTCCCTTAATGAGCTCAAAAGCTTCTTAACAAACATTGGACCAAGTAAACTCAGAATCTTTGGCCAAAAAACCAAATAGTGGTGAAGCCAACTTGCTAAAACCTTTGATGAATCTTCTATAATATCTAGATAAAGCTAAGAAACTCTTGACATCCCTCTACTTTTGAGGAGCAGGTACCCTTTTTATGATGGTGATTTTTTTCGGGTCCACCTATATTCATGCTTGGGAGATTAGGTGTCCCAATACAACTCCTTCTCTTTTCAAGAATTCACACTTTTCTGGGCTCAAGGAGAGATGCATCTAAATGCATCTTCTGAGCGATTTTCCCAAATTGGAGATATTCTTGGAAGTCATCCCCATATGGTGTGAAATCATCCATGTAGATTTCAAAAGAGTCATGGACTAGCTTAGAGAAAATTCTCAAGACCAACTGGAAGGTAGTTGGGGCATGGCACAATCCAAAGGGTAGGACTCTGTAAGTGAAGGTACCCCAAGGACATGTGAAAGTAGTCTTGTCCCAGTATTCAAGGCTAATTTGGATCTTATTATACCCATTGAACCCATCTAAGAAAGAAAATAACTTATTTCTTGCAAGGCCATCTAGGACTTGATCTATAAAGGGAAAAGGGAAGTGGTCCTTCTTGGTAGATTTTTTGAGTTCCCGATAATCAACACAGATTCACCATTTTCCATTCTTCTTCAGGACTAGGACAAGAGGAGATACCCAATCACTATCCAATATAGGATAAATGAAATCAACATCCAACAATTTCTGCAATTCTTCCTTGATTGTGACTTTTAGAGCTAGGTTCATCTGCCTTTGGGGTTGGCGCACAGGCTTACATCCTTCCTTAATGTAAATATGATGTCTTCATACCGAGGGATGGACCTCTTTCATGTCCTTATAATCCCAAGAAAATGCATCTAGGTTTTCTCTTAAAAGTTGGCATAGCTACTCTTCTTCTCTATCTAAGAGGTTTGAGTTAATTTTCGAAGATTTGGATGGGCCAAACTCCACAACCTCGGTGGTTTTAGAGGTTGAATCAACTGAGTGTAGTTCCATCCAATGGTGGCTTTCAAATTCTTTGACTAAGTTTTCAATCGGGCTGACAGTGGGAGACTAGCTTTGAATGACACAGTCTATGAGCTCATCTTCATCAAGTTTCCCCCCTCTAAGAATAGAATCTATGGTACAAATGGGGGTAGAGTTGTATACTTCATCTCCTTCTTCATCGTCCAACCATATAGGTAGGTCATGGTCAATGGAAGGCTCAGTTGGAGGATACAATACTATATATTTAGACAAGGGCACATTCTTAATAGTCATGTTTCCAACCCGACATCTGATATAGGCATCGATAGTGGCTAACCAAGGTCTCCCTAAGATGAGAGGATATCCCTTAAACTTGGTTTTTGGCTATAGGACCAGGAAATGTGTAGGATACTCCAAAGATTCAATTGAAACCATAACATCCTCAATAATTCCCTCTAGAGTTACCGTGGACCGATCTGCAAGCTGCAAAACTCTTGTGGTTTTCCTCAAAGTCCCTTGGAGGTTGAGTTTAAGCATAGTTTTCTTGGTCATAACATTGATGGCAGCCCCAAGATCAATCAAAGTATTGCGGACTATGACACCATCTATGTGCACATATACAACTGGATTGTTCGCGTCTAAGTACTTTGGGAAGATCACCCTTCCCAACATTAAGTCGAACAGTTGTCCTACTACATTGATTGTGGGGGTATCTTTCTTCTTTCTCCCAGGTTTCTTGAAGAAATTTTCCTTGATGAGCCTATTGTAAATAGTGACATCCTTAATGGCCTGGAGAAGGGGTATTTTCACACACAAATTTTTCTGTTCTCCCAAAAGTTCGGTCTTCTTTGGGGTGTGTTGACTGGAATGGATCAAGCACTCAGGAAAAGGAGGATGTTGGATATGGGTGTTGGTTTCTTCCGTTTCCTCCTCAACCTCTACAAGTGGAGATGGAGGGTGGTTTTCTGGGAGTACAATTCTCGCCCTGAGATTAATCTCCTGTATCCCCACAACGTAAGTTGGATAGGATGTCTCTCCACTATAAACATGTTGTGCCTGTCTATTGTTCGGGTTCATATTTGGCTGTGTAGGCATCTGAGGTAGCTTCGGTGGAGCAACATGAGTAAGCTGAGATTGAGGTTGGGGTGGAGGAATTAGAGTAGGTGGTTGATTATGTTGAGGCCTCCACCCTTAGGATTGGTTTTTCCACTAAGGTTGTTGAGGAACATACTGCTAAAATGGTTGGTTCACAGGCTAGGGATGATATGGAGAGCTGTAAGGCCAAGTAGGAGGTGTAGGCCAGGATAGAGGAATGGGGGTGTACCAAGATTACATAGGTTCATTATTATTGTTTTGATAGTAAGAATAAGGTGCACCTTGCATACCCTGCTGATATGGCCTATGACCTTGAGGCATTCTCTTGTTGATGAAATAAAGTTTCTCTAGTCCAACTTCCCCACCTTGATATACAGCTTTGGGTCTAGGTAAGGAGGGACACTTTTCTGTGGCATGATTCTCCTCACAGGCTAAGAAAACCTCTATGACATTTAAAGGATATTCATTTCTAGGGTATTTTATAATACATCTAGGGAGGAATATAGCCGAGGATCTTTCTGCTTCCTCTTGCTTCCTCTTGATCTGCATTGTGTCCATTTGCAAGGCAAAGGTGTGCAACATGTCACTCTTGAAATCCTCCAACATATTTCCAATCTCATGCTTGATGGAGGTGGAAGAGGAAGGGGTATTTGCTATACTTTGGCTAGGTATACCTTTCCTCCTAGCTGCCCTAGAATGGTTCCTGAGGACAATTTTGATGGTCTCATAAGGCAGCTGGTAGATATCTCCTTATGATAGCATATTGAGGGTTTCTATCACCTCCTCCCTGGTCCCTCAGGGAAGTACTAGTTTAAGTGATCCAGGATTAAGGGTACAATTGGATCTATTATAGTTTAACTAGAATCTCTCTTTATAGTCCTCTAGGGATTCACCAGGCCCTAAAGTCATCCTGAATATTTCATCTTTAGTTTCCTTGGACCTACAATAGTCCTTGTACTTATTGTTGAATTCCTCTTACATCTATGCCTAGGTAGTGATGTTGTTCCCAAGTAGACCCATGAACCAGGAAAAGGCTGCATCCTTAAGGGTAGATGGGTGTTAGGTCCCTATATTACTAGTTTAGTCCCTTATTGTTATTAGAGTAGCCCCCTGACTGTTATTGTTGTACCCCTGTAACCCCAATATTGTTATTATTGTGCCCTTACATTATTATTGTTATGCCAGCTAGCATTATATTGTGGCCCCATGGAATCCTATATATAGAAGGAGGTTTTGGTCAGTTGTATCATCCAAGAATTTTTCATTTATGTAATTGGAGGTTTCCCCCTCGAAGTGGCTAATTTCGAAGGTGTTGATCTCTCTTTTCTTCTATTTTTGGAGCTAGTTTCATAACATTTGGTAACAGATCTTTAGATTTTATGGTTTCGCTACTCCAAACAGGTCATTGTGGAATTTTCTCTATAAATTTTTTTCTACGAAGGTTCAGAAGCTGAAATTTTTACATAGCGAAGCCGAAATCCTAAGGAAGTCGTGAAAAAATTTCAGATCTCGATTCACAATATTTTTGGAGATATGATCTGTGCAAGTTATGGATTTTTGCAGGTTGCTCCTGAATTTAACCTAAACAGGTCATCGTGGAATTTTCATTATAACATTTTTCCTACGAGGGTTCAGAAGCTGAAATATTTACAGAGAGAAGCCGAAATCCCGAGGAACTTCATGTAAAAATTTCAAAGCTTGATTCACAATATGTTCGGAGATAGGGTCTGTGGAAGTTAGGGATTTTTCAGGCTCCCGAATTTCATCTGAAAGAGGTGACCATAGGAAAATTTTCATAACTCTCTCTCTCTCTGAGCATTGGATTGGAATTCTGTAAAAAGTGGCCGCAAGTACACGGAATTTATTTTCTTGTGTATCGATTTCAGATCTGAAGGAGGAAACAGTGACACATGGCATGCCGTACAATGTCGCTCTACTGAACCATTCCATAATTAGGTCATTGTGGGAGATTTGGCATAACTTTGTCCTGAAGAATCCAAATCATGTGAGACCTCTAGAATTTGAAAGAAGATTTAGAGGGCTACTATATGGCCCAATTTTAGATATTGAAGATCCTATATCACAGAGATAATTCAATTTCAATATTGAGTTCCTCAAAAGCAAGAAAAAGGTGTGTATGTTTTCGAATTACATAAGTCTTGCTTGATAAAAAATAGTTTTAATTTATTCCAAGGGAATATTGAAGAATAGATATCAATATTGGGTTCTAAAATGACCCCTAAAAATAATTCAACATCCATTAAGCCTTCAAAAGGCTCTACTATGACTCATGAAGACGAAGAAATGCGACATGAGATATCAAAATTACAAGAGAAAGTGCACCAAATTTCGCTATCACAAAGAGAAACAAAAATGAAATGGAAGTTTTGCAGAAAGGCGTGGAAACTAAGATGGATGGCTTGAAGAAAGGCATGAAAGCTAAGATGAATGGTTTGGAAGCTAAGATGGATGGCATGGAAGTTGGCATGGAAGCTAATATGGATGACATGGAAACTAAAATTGATGAAAAAATGAAAGACAACATGGAAAACATGAAGAATGATCTAAAAGTAGACATCGAAGGTTTAGAAAAGTTGATACAAGAAATGTTTCCTAATGGCGAAAATATAGTAGATGAAACTCATGATGAGAACAAAATAAATTTTAATCGTGATTTCATAAACTCTAATGTTGGATGGAAGAACCACCATATTCCAAATATGGATATGAGGAAGTTTGATGGCAAGGATCCCATAGCATGGATACTACAGATGGAGCAATATTTTGATCTCAACAATGTGAAAAACACACAAAGGTACGCATTGCAACTTTACATTTAGAACAAAATTTATTTGTATGGTATCGATGGCTTTGCTCCCGTCAAAAAATTGTCACTTGGTCAATTTTTATAGAGGAAATGATAGCACATTATGAGGATACAAAAAGCAACAAATTCTTTAGCCAATTGATAAATATCAAAAAAAAGGGTTCAGTGGTGGAGCACATTGAGGACTTCCAAAAATTGAATATAAGGGTAACTGATATTCCAGAGGAACACATGATTGATGTCTTCATAGGGAATTTAAAGGATAACATCCAACATGAAGTTCGCGTTTGGGAACCTGATTCACTGGAAAATGCATTCAGGTTGGAAAGATAAATTGAATGTAAAATTATGGGGACAAGGAAGCCAACCACTCACATATATAAAGATGGAAGTGTCGCTCCTCCTAGATTTCCACAAGCTACAAGGTTGAAACCACAACAATTGGAAGAAAAAAGAGCAAAAAGGCTTTGCTACAGTTGTGATAGAAAATACACTAAAGGTCATAAGTGTGTTGAGAAGAAATTATTTTACATAGATTGTGAAGAGGAAGAAGAAAATGAACAAGAATCTTCAAAAGAAGAGGATATACAACATGAACCAACCCTAGAAGAGGAAGAAATGAGTCTGACCATATCGTGTAATTCATTGGCAGGAATTACCACTCCTCAAACTCTCAAGATAGAAGGACATATCAAGAAGAAAAAGGTAATAGTGTTGATTGATTTGGTTAGTACTCATAATTTTATTCATTGCAAGGTAGCCAAGGAATTGAATTGTTTCCTATACCCAGTAGCAAAATGTCAAGTGATGGTTGCAAATGGAGGAACTATAAATTACTCTAGAAAATTCCATAATATCAAGCTAACCATGGGGGAATATGTATTGAATAGTCCAATGCTTTCCATTCCAATCGGAGGTGCTGATGTTGTACTAGGAGTACAATGGTTACAATCTTTGGGAACGATAGCTTTTAATTTTCAAGAACTTTTCTTGAAATTTTTTTCAGAAGGAAAATAAGTCAAATTATGGGGTATCCCAGGGAAACTAGGAAAGATAATAAGCTCTAATTTCATGACAAATATTTTGAAGAAAGAAAAATGAGGCATAATTGCACAATTATTCTCACTAGAAGTTCCAACATCAAAATCATCTATTTCTACAGATCTCCAAAAAGTCTTGGACAATCATTCCAAGGTGTTTGAAACTCCCAAAGGACTCCCACCTATTTTTGATCATGATCATGCTATTGATTCTATTCCAGGATGTGTTCCTCCAAACATCAGGCCTTATAGATATCCTTATGTCCAAAAGAGAAAAATTGAACATGTGATTGTAGAAATGTTAGAAGCTGGTATAATTCAACCTAGTCATATTTCTTTTTTTGCTCTAGTAGTATTGGTGCACAAGAAGGATGGATCATGGCGCATGTGTCTGGATTATAGGGAACTCAATAAGCTCACCATTAAAGATAAATTTCCCATTCCTCTTATTTATGAATTATTGGATGAATTACATGGAGAAATTTATTTTACCAAGTTGGATCTTCATTCAGGATATCATCAAATTAGAATGAAGACTGAGGGTCATTATGAATTTTTGGTCATGCCTTTTGGCCTTACCAATGCACCTTCTACATTTCAAGGGTTGATTAATTCCATTTTAAAACCCTTCCTTAGAAAATTTGTGCTAGTATTTCTTGATGATATACTAATCTACAGCTGGTCTTGGAAGGATCATGTTCAACATGTTGACAGGGTGCTCAAACTATTTCAGGAGAAATAATTATATGCAAAAACATCCAAATTTTTCTTTGGAGTACAAGAGGTGGAATATCTAGGTCATATTGTATCTCACGAGGGTGTTAAGGTAGACCCTAACAAAATTAAAGACATTAAAGAATGGAAAGTCCCCACAACCATAAAGTAGTTGCGAGAATTTCTCAGGTTAACAGGGTATTATCACAAGTTTGTTAAGAATTATGGGAGAATAACAACACCTCTAACAACATTATTGAATAAAGATGCATTTTCATGGACTCTTGAAGAAACTAAGGCCTTTGAAAGTCGTCCAATCAAAGGAAAGTATTTATAGAAAGCTATTTATGAGAAGGAAATGTTATCAATACTACATGCACTAAAGAAATGGTGACCTTACCTAATGGTAAGACACTTTAAGGTAAAAACTGATCATGATAGTCTTAAACACTTTTTGGAACAAAGACTCTCTTTAGAAGAGCAGTAAAAATGGGTCACAAAGATGTTGGGTTATGAATTTGAAATAATCTACAAAAAAGAGAAGCTAAATGTTGTTGCAGATGCACTCTCAAGAAAGAATGAAGAGGTGGAAGCATTTCTTTGTGCCATTTCTATTACCCAACCAGATAGGATAACCGAAGCAAGGGATGAATGGAATAAGGGAAAAGAAGTGTGGACACTCATTCAAAAGTTGCAGCAAGATCCTAGTACATCTGATACATTTAGTTGGAAAAAAGATTTCTTATGGTACAAAGATCGCTTATATCTTTGTAGGAATTCCCAACTAAAACAAAAGATTCTTTTGGAATTGCACATTTCTCCTTTAGGAGGACACTCGGGATTTTAAAAATCTTACCACAAGGTGAAGAAAGAATTTTTTTGGGATGGCCTTAAATCTGATATTCAAAATTTTGTGGCGGAATGTTTGGTTTGCCAGCAAAATAAAGTTGATAAAATTAAGACCCTGGGTCTTCTACAACCTTTATCCATTCCAAGTCAATGTCGGGAGGATATTTCAATGGATTTTATCACAGGTTTACCTAAGTCCGAAGGAAATATTGTCATTATGGTGGTAGTTGATAGACTTAGCAATTATGCAAACTTTTGTGCATTATCTCATCCATTTAAATCAGGTATAGTTTCTACTACATTTATGGACACAATTCAAAATCTACATGGAAACCCAAAGATTATTGTGAGTGGCAGAGATCCCATTTTTACTGGAAATTTTTGGATGGAGTTATTTTCTTGTTTTGGTACCCAATTAGCTCATAGTTCATCTTATCATCCTCAATTATATAGTCAAACTGAGATAGTGAATAAATGTTTGGAAGGATATCTTAGTTGTTTTGTATCTAATAAAAAAACACAATGGGTCAAGTGGTTACCTCTGACTAAATGGTGGTATAACACTTCTTCCATACTACAGAAAAAATGACCACATTTATGGCACTTTATGGATATCATCGATCGTCCATCACATCATCTTTAAGAGAAAATTATAAGTTTCAAGTAGTGGAAGATCATTTCGAGCATCAACAAGAAGTTCTCCAACTCTTAAAGGATAACCTAAATTTGGCACAAAATTGAATGAAACAACAGGCAGATCAACATCATAGTGAGAGAAGTTTTGATGTAGGAGACTGGGTATTTTTACGGTCACAACCATAAAAACAAATGTCCCTCAAGCAAGTTAATAAGGATAATAAATTATTGCCAAAGTACTATGGTACTTACAAGGTGTTGCAAAAGATTGGTACTATGGCATACAAATTGGAGCTTCCTGCTTCTTCATGAGTGCATCCAGCTTTTCATATTTCCTACTTAAAGAAGGTTATAGGTGAAAATATTTCAGTTCAAAAAATATTTCCAGAACTTTATGAGGAAGGAAAAATCATATTGGAACCTAAAGCAGTCACAGAAACAACAACTCGATAGCTATGGAATCGATCAATTTCAGAGTAGCTCATCAAGTGGAAGAACTTACCCACTGAATGTTATACATGGGAGGATGATAATTTTATACAGAAGCACCCAAAGCTACTCCAGCATTGAGGACAACACTTTTTTTAAGGAGAGGGTCATGTTAGGTCCCTATATTACTAGTTTAGTCCATTATTGTTATTAGTGTAGCCCCCTTATTATTATTGTTGTACCCCTGTAACCCCAATATTGTTATTATTGTGACCTCACATTATTATTGTTAGGTTGGCTAGGATTATATTATGGCCCCATGGACTCCTATATATAGAAGGAGGTTTTGGTCATTTTTATCATCCAATAATTGTTCATTTATGTAATTGGAGGTTTCCCCCTTGAAGTGGATGATTTCTTGGCATTGATCTCTCTTTTATTCTATTTTTTGAGCTGGTTTCATAACAATGGGAATAGACTTAGCTTATGATCATCTGAGACATAGTCATAGGTCCTACAGACAACATAAAATTCAAACATGAATGTTTCAGGGTCCAAAGACGTAATTCCATGGATGTGTGGAACAGTTGAGGGGCTGATGTTCTTCATTTTAGTTTCCCCATCTGCCTCTCTAATGAGAAAGGCTCCCTGGGCTTCAGTTTCAGCCATGGTTTTAATAGGTGAAGAAGTTTCCCTTGGTGAAACAAGATATTCTTCTTCTCCTATAGGTTCTTCAAAATTTTCATAAGGCTCACCTATGGTCTATTCAACCTCACAGAAATTGAAGAAGAGTGAAAAGTGACTATGTGGTGATGTGGGGGTTTTAGGTAAAACATTTCCTTGAGTATCCCTGCATGAAAATCATATTTTTTTGTATTTTTTAATAATTTTGAAAGAACATGTAAAATTAAAGAAAAAAAGAATGCTAAAATAAAATTAAGGCATCTACTAGACACCTCCCTGACAACGGCGCCAAAAATTGGTGAGCCTTGGTATTGTAACAAGATTGCTGCAACTCCCAAATGCTACTGCACTTTACTTTATCAACCCTGGGTTCATACAAACTTGGATTTGACAGTGATATATACACAGTAGATGCATTTTACTGATGTCATCCTCTTTTGAGCTCTACGAAAGGGTGTTATTTCTAGGGTTTCAGAATGAAGTCTGTCACTCTTCAGAATTTAGAACTAGGGCTACAAATGATTCAAAGCCATTACTCTATCAGCAATAAAAGAAATATTCTATAATAATAAATTACATCTAACTACTCTGAAATGAAAGAAATATACACATTAAGTTATTATAAGAAATGGAAGCAAACTAGGCATCTTTCATGAAGTAAATTGCTAAATTGAAAATGCATAAAGCGGACTAACCTAATCACACTTTGCTGGGCCAAATGGATAAAGAAAATTTGTCTACTTCATGTTCTAATTATCATATTTTTACTCATGCAACTAATCATGACCTAAATATGCTTGCAAATTCATTTTTTTGCAGCTAGGAGGAAAAAGCGCTAAGGTGGCTTATGAAGGGCTTGAAATCATGGGTGCAATGTTGAAGGTGTCTAGGTGATTTTAGCAGGTCTGGATGAGGTGGATGGTGGTTTTTGGGTTTAAGGAGGGGCCCACTGGTGCTCCTGCAAGTGCTACTACAGGTTTCCTATAGTGTTACAGGAAAGTCCTGAATTGCTACACGAAACAATCCGAGGGAAATCCGAGGGAAAAAATGGGTGAGAAAAGCATAGGGAAGGTGGATTGAAGGTATGTTTGGATGAGTGGAAGGTGGCCAACCACTTTTCCAAGCTAAAAAACTCTTGATAATCCTGTCTTGCACCTCTAGGGTTTTCTCACAGTATGAAGATGAAAAATCTGAAAACAGGGTTGATGGAAATTTGATGAGAAGAAGGTCAATGAAGGGTGATAAATGAAGCTGAATGAATACACAAGAGAGACCAATGATAATGGATTGGGCCATATCCCACAATCCTATGCCTCTGAAACTAAATGAGTGAAGCACAATATAAATACTCATCTTATTGCAGAAAATAGTCTCATTACATAAACATGAAAGTCTCAAAAACATATTACAAGAGCTAAGATTCTATTAGCTTCCTTCAAAGTTTGAATCCTAATGAGATCTTTCTCAGCCCTATTTAACCTAGAGGTTAGCTACCAACAGCTCCCTAAAAGGTAGGTGATGTGTCCACTTTGACTACAAGTGAAGTGTAGCTTTGGTGCACTTGATCTTGAGTTTGCTTGGCTGCGTTTGATTTTGAGTTGTTGGAGGGAATCTCAAGGATCCCTTGGCTGCCTTTGGGAGTTAACGAGGCGGAAAATCCCCTATAATATCTCCTTTCTTTTTACTTTGAGCTTTAATGGAAAAATATTCATAAAAAATGCAATATCTTCGTGATACTCCTGCGTTTAACTCATGTTAGGCATTTGAAGTATGAAAAGCCTTAATCACCATCTACACTAGCAACATAAGACCATAATATAATTAATGTGAGATAAAGAGACCTAATAAGGGAAAAAAATGAGAATTAACCCCTCCAAATGTACATAATAATGGAGCTCATCACGTATGATCCCCGCAATATTTGTAGAGACCATTGTGCAATAATTAATTTCCAGTGTCTAAGTAGAATATTTTATAGGTTGGAGGAGGAAGCATGGAATCATGGTTATAATGCCTCCATGTCCCATGAGTCTCTTAGTTTTGTAGGAAATTCACAAGTGACTCTGAAAAAATATTTCACTCCAAAAGAAGTACCAATGAAAGGTGCAACCCAATGCATGGAAAAGGTAAGAGGAATGTTACATGTAGCCTAGGGGGAGAGAATAGCCGCAACATGAAAGTGGATCCAATCAATCAAAGAATGGCCTTAGCAGCAGATTCTAGAAGGAAACAAAGGATGTAGGAAGTAGAATAGAAGTAGAGGGAAGAACAAGAGAAGAGGATATTAGAAGAAGAAAATCATAATCAGGAAGAAGAAGAAAGGAAAAGAGTATAAGAAGAAGAATTTGCACGAAAGAAATTCATGGAGAAAAATCAGAACTGATAATTAGAAGATGAGGGAAAATAGGTGCAGGATAAGAAGCTCACTCAAGAGATTAAGGAGTTAATTATGATTCAATACATGGAGGTGGAACCAGAGCCACAAAACCAAGATGTCGACCTGATGCCAAGCACACAACAGGTCAAAATTCAGTCTTCCCCTCCTCCAGCAGAGCAAGATCCAAGTGAGGGAGAGAAAATTGTGCCTCTCGATGAAGGTCTAGTTATGGACATGTACAATCTGACTTATGATAAGATTCATAAAAGGATTTTATAAGCATGGAAGAAACATTTTCCAGACAACCTCACATCTCTTGAATTTATTAGAGAAAGGGTGATTGTGACAGAAACTAGAAGGAATCCCAATGTCATTGTGATGGGCCTCCAAATGAGACAAAAATTAAGACTCGTCTAACATTTCTTAGGAACATAAAGGACATATTAAACCTCACCTTCTACACTTAATAAATTTTTTTTAGGTTTAATATGTTCTTAGGAAATTTTAGATATGATTGCATATATGTGCCTAATATTATTTATTTTGAAGAATATTGTGAGAATATTGGGCATATTATGAATATTTGGAGGAGGAGATAATTTAGGGACTTTATACCTACTACAGGAGGATACAAATTGGAGAATAAATGAACAAAATATTATGAAATTATTGAAAAATTATGGAGATCCAATGATTTAGAAAATCTAGGAATGTGTTCCCTATCATTTAATGCAGGTTCCTAGTGTTGGGAACCAGATCTACTATTTGAGGGATTTTGGAGGGGAAATATTTCTCCTTTCAAGGAGAATACTTCCTCATAATTTTTTTAAGAACCAATTATAATTTTCCTCTAGGGGAATTTATTTCTTAGTCTTATTATTGAGAAATTTATTTTTTTTGCAGCTCCACTTTCATTTCTAGCAGGGATGTACTTGGATTGGTTCAAATAATGAAGTTTGTTGTAATTTTTAGCTTCTAAATCTTGGTTTATTCCATATTAATCTAAGTCTCCTTGGTATTTTACATCCTAGGAGCCTCATATCCCTCTTGCACAATTTCTTTATGTTCTTTTCACTTCTTATCCGCATGCATCTCTTGTTCTTGTTTTGCCTACTTCTGTATTTAGTATTGATGCTTTTTCTTGTTGTAGGACTGAGTTAAACGATCAAAGTGAGTTGTTTTCAAGTTAGTTACAGATTCACGAGAATTATTCATCCATATAATAACTTTGGAAGGTAATATTCATCATTGACCTACTTTGATTTGGTTACTAGTTCACGAATATAGGATTTCTGGAAATGCCTTGTAGCGAAATAGTGGTAATTTTCTTCTATTTTTTAGAATGGGTTAATGAGCTTCATTTGAATTTATTCAAATTTTATTAGGTCATAAAAAAATTCAATTTAATAACAAAATTTACCCCATTTTATTTTCACTTGATTAGGTTAGGAATTTGATATGTTAACTAGCTCACTTGTTCTCGAATTTCTAGTTTTTAGAGTAGTAATTTTCTGTTATTTTTTAGCACGTGTGAATAGGAGTATTTTGGAGTGATTCAACTTGTAATGGAGACCTAAGACATCCTAATTAATAAAAAAAAATCCCCATCCCATTTTCATTTGGTTTACTTATTCATTTGGTGAGTTATCTCCTAGACAAGACTTCTTGTAGCAAAAACAGAACTTCCTATAGCAAAAACATGACTTCATGTAGCACTGTTGTAGCACATATAAACTTGACCAGAGTTGCTCCCAAAGCTTGGTTTTTGTCTCTTAGGCTTGAATCATGACCCTTAGGATCTAAATCCATGATTTAGTATGAATAAACACCACTCATGACATGCATTTTTACAAAGTAGATTAGGCCCATTTATTTGAATTCATGCTCTTAGGATTTCAATCACAAAATGTTGATTAATTTCTTTTAAAAATAATATTTCATTTTCTGCAATTAGTTTAATATTTGATTTCATGAAATTCACGCCATTATATCCGATAAAATAAACAAGGACACATTGTATGCTGCACATATAGTGTCGACACCTCTTAAGTTTGTACGGACCCCAGGTTGACAATTAAAGTTGATAGACTTGGGAGTTGCAAAATTCTTGTTGCAATACTGAAGCTCATCACTTTTTGGCACCGTTTTCAGGGAGGTGTCAAAGTATTCATTTTTTTCTTTCCTATTTGATTAATTTCTTTTCTTTCTACAAAAAAAATAAATATTTTCATTAGGAATATTTCATTTCAAAAATAGAAAATTGCATTGCACTAGCATTCTTATTCAAAAAAAAAAAGTCTCCAACACCAACCTGACCCCCCCCCCCCCCAATTAATCATGTGTAGTAATAACCACATCACCATCCACTTTTTTAGGTAGAAGAAGAAGAGGTGGAAAATAAGGTATAAGAAATGGATGGAGATGATGACAATGAAGAAGATCCTCTTGGATTTCTCATTCAAGATATTGATGTCAGTGTGCATATGAAGAACATCCCTCCATCTTTCCTTACCAACTTTCGTGGTATGAGGTCAAAGGATCTGGAAACCTTTCTCTTTGAATTTCAAATAATTCTTAGATCTTATGGTTACTTAATAAAGATTCAAAAGTTGGGATTATTTCTGGCAACATTGAAGGATAGATCTCTTAAATGATATGAAAAATATATTTCTAGAAAAATATAAAGATCATGATCTTAATGAAGAGGTTTTAAGAATTAACGAAAAACAAGATGAGAGCCTTGAGGATCTAATATATATTCATGTCTAATGTTAAGAGGGAAAATTTACATCATTTAGGATTTGACACACTAAAAACCCTCTTACTTAGAAAAATTAGGGATGAGTGGATTGATCTCCTTGATCTCATGAGTAGAGGAGATGTATACCAACTATCATTTGAAGAAATTTGTGAAACATGCAAGAACATATCAAGAGGAAGGGCAAGAGTAAGTAAATCAACATCAATATTGGTAAGTCAAGTTGAACTTGGAAATTTTTTTGATGACTTTAAAACATAAATTCTTAGTAATCTCAGTGAACAAGTAGAAATGTTAAGAATGCAAAAGGAGAAAAAATAAGATGTTAATATCTGGGTTATCAATGCAGAATCATATTTCTCATCATTACCAAGGTTGAAGGAAGTTTACTAAGAGAAAAATGGACCAAGTTAATGACCAAAGAAGCTATGTTATGTAGCTCAAAGAGGACCATGACAACCTAGTCAACCTGATATGATGCAAGAAACTAATGCATAATTTCAAGGTTGTGCACATCCATCTCAAAGTAATTATAACACACCCTTTCCTTGGTAACCTTGGCCATCCGAACCCCAAAACCAATCTTGGAAACAATGTTTGAAAGAACATTATGGGAGAAATCTACAATATCCTCAATATTTTCTTCAATATCCCCCATACCCAACTCCATTTTATCCCTATCATCCACCTCCACTACAACGACAACCTCAGACACATCCATCTCAAAGATCCACTCCCACTCAACTACATGTACCACCATTTCCAAACCCACACAAGGAAGTAGCTCAACCCACTTAAAATGTTGAGGTATAAAACTTCCAAACATATCCTCTTGATCTAAATGGTATTCATCTTAGTTCAAGAAATTTATTGCAAAAAAGATATTCTCTTAATGTCATTGAAGACAACTTCCAAAGGAAGAACATTCAAATGAGGAGATCAAATAATCATGAGATGCACTTGATGGAGAGAAAACATCAGAATCAGAGACTAAGAAGGTTCCCTCATTTTTACCACCAAATCCTTCATGTGTTCAAGAGAAAAATCAGTAAAAAGAGGAATATTTGAATGTCTTGGTAGAAGAGGACATAAAAATATATCCAAATGTGCAAGTGGACAAGGCGCACCACAACTATATTAAATATGGTTTGAGACAACCATTAAGTTGCACCAACACACTCTTCTTCAACAGTAATTGATATCATCTCAGACAAAGCACTTGGTCTCTCATATTCAGGTACATGTCACAACATATATTTCAAGCCTACACATTATTTTATCTGTCACCTTGATGTGCACTTGACTCCATTGGAAGTATTCCTATACTTGAAAGAGATTTTTTTTCAAGTAGAGTACGTGTTAGCACTCTGTAATTTGCCAAGGTTGTGAAGGAAACCCAGAGGTAACCGCAAAACCACTTTGGAAACTAGGAATCTAGCCCTTCCAGTTTTAGAGAGGGATCTCCCTTTATAATTTATCTTTTTTTAATTGAAGGTGTTAGGCTAGCTATTAAGTTCAACTTTGGGTTTTTTGTGTTGTTGGGTTGAAACTAGGAAGATAAGCCATTAGGAAAATGGAGTTATAGGTTTGGATTTATCATATACAACTTTTATAGGAAAAAATTATAGGGAAGGGTAGGAAAAATCATTGGCTCCTTAAAGATCTGTGGTGTGGATGAGAGGAAAATATTTAGAAACCTAATTAAAAACAGAGTAGTTAAGAATTTTGATTTTAATCTTCAGTAGAAAACATAAAAAATATTCTTAAGCCAGAGACAGAGTGTATATTTAAACAAATTCTATTATTTGTCTTCCTATAATAATTCAGGTTGTAGAAACACATATGAGAACAAAAGATAAACACACTAACAGAGATAGATGGACTTCACCGATAAAAATGATGCAAGAATCCTGTAATGATTACACTATATTACTAAAAATATGATCAATGGTGGCTCTATGAGCTACTTTACAATACAAGTATTTTTCTTCAGAAAAGTCCCAACATCTATTACTTCAAATTATGAAGTATTTATACAAATTCTTCACCAAATATCTTGATTGGAAATATCAAAATTTATTACAAATATCTCAAAACCGTGTTACACAAATAGAACTAAAATATAGAACAACTATGACTGTTGAAGCTTCTTGGAACTATCTTTGAGGATTGTTGGTGGTGAGGAAAAAAAATTTGAATTTGGTAGCAAGTCTAATTTGATGAGGTGGCATCCAAGTCACTAACTGTATATGATTTTTTTCCTCGCGAAATTTTAAAAAATAGGTTCCAGTGATCCCTCTGAATATCTCAATATGAGATATATGTGTAAAAACTAAGAGAGGTTTTTGTACATGACTATGTTACCAACACAAACCTCTTTCATTTTTTTTAAATTCATTTCCACCTGTTCCTAAAATTCATTTGAAAATTGTGACTAAAATACCAAATTTCTAGAAAATATGCCTTCAAAGATTCATTTGAATCTCCCAAACCATAATAGCTATTAGAAAAATAAGAGAGAATTTTTTAAATAGATCCGTTCAAGACAAAATTTTCTTTTGGTTTTGATAAATTCATTCTCATTTGGTTGAAAATCATGATCAAAATTACTGTGTTGTATAGGGAAAAACATAGTTTTAACAGACAAATTTTCCAACTTGTGCTAACTTTAATTGTCAATGTTCACTATTGATCTAGTGGGAGTGGGATGAAATGGATATATGACGTGGAGGCGGAAGATAACATGGAGGCGAGAGTAGAGTCATCGTGGCGGATGGGCATTGATGTGGGATTATGCAGTCAACAAGAAGGAGTAATTTCTAGGGGGTGCGAAGATATGTGGTGGAGACATGTAGTGTGGTGGGTCCTGTCGTTTTGGACCCCCCCCAACCCTTGCGAAAAAAGTGTGAAGGATCCCACGAGGGCCTGAAAACAATACCTCGTCGTTGATGCAGTTGGGGGTTGATCTCAGCCATCAAATTTATTCCAATGTTTAAAACATTACATAAAAACCATTATAACCAATTTTTACTATCGATAAATTGTGATTAACTCCTATGATTAAACTAATCTAATACAAGCTTAATAACCCTCTAAACCTTCTTAATTATCGTCTGGTCCTGCATTTTGATTTACAAGCCTATTTTTTCTCTATTGGAAATAATTCATAGAATAAAACATTATTTACAATATCATCATATAAAATCAATAGTCATCAATTGATCCTATGAATCATAGGACACTAACATAGGCTACAATGGGGATGGTATCCTCCTTGTAAGGTGACAAGAACACCATAGTCTAGTATCCTGATTCATTAAGCTGATCCCAAGCCTGCAACATGCTCTGCCCTAAAACCAATGCAATTGATAACCAATCGATAATTTGTTCCAATCCTCATATTGAATCAAATCCTTTCTCTAAACTGAAATATGAATTGTATACTGAAAAATGAAAATAAATATCAAAGAGTGGAGCTTATTCATCCCACCTACTCAATCTAATAACTAATATCAATTTCTTAATTAAGTGACAACAAATTTCCAATGGATCCAATCAAGCAAGTGGTTGCTCAATTTCCCCCTACTCACACTATCTTCAAAGAAAAAGAAAAACTAAAAGAATAGAAACTCAAACTTCCATTTGGATCCAATACCTATATTTATGAACTAAGAAAATTCTACCTTCACTGATGAGTGCAATAAACTAACAGAAGGATCATGGAAAACCTACAACATAAGATCTTTTGGATGATTTGAAGTAGTAAATAAAACCTCATTCCAAACTTCTATTTTTTCTATGTGTTGAAACTGATCCCATTCGAATAGAATGGTA
This sequence comes from Pinus albicaulis, assembly GCA_034641835.2. Classification (NCBI taxonomy): domain Eukaryota; kingdom Viridiplantae; phylum Streptophyta; class Pinopsida; order Pinales; family Pinaceae; genus Pinus; species Pinus albicaulis. The sequence continues at coordinate 255,384,677 of CM076581.1, forward strand.
GTAAATTTTTTTTCACTCTCATCATCCACAATGTAAATATGTGTTGTATACTCTTGAACATATTTAGATGAAACAACTGCCTCACATGTTTTAGGAAAAATTGAAAATGGCTCCTCATGTATTTCGATGGAAATTTCATTTTGATATTAAAAAGAACCAACAAAAATTGTTTCTTGTTATATTTTATCAGGGTGATCATTATAAAACTTGTGATCATTTTAAAATTAAAAAAAAATAGTCAGTGCATCATCATTTTCATTTACAATAGGAAATAAATCTGAATGTTCTTGAATATTATCAAATATAACAATAATATCATGTGCAATAGGGCTGTCTAAAAAGGACCCTTTATTCAATTCAACAGTATTTTCATCTTGATCTTCAAAAGGATATGAGATAACCTCTTCACTTTTAATGATTGAGTCAAAATATTAATGAAAATTAGAAAGAGTTGATTGACTACCCTCATCACTAACTTGGTCACACACAAGCTGGCAAGATAGTTTCAAACTTTCATCAAATTGATCGGGTGAAGGAGCATGACTTCCAATAGCATGTTGTATTATTTCATCAACAACCAAGGAAAAAAATAAAGTTTGAGAATTTTCATGATTAACATGGAAGCTAGCTTCTACTTTCTCTTCATAATGTTGAAAATGATTTTCATCCAAAGCTTATAGTATCTCTTCTTCCATGAACTGATCATCTTCATAGTAACCTTCCAGATATTGAATAAAACTTCAAAATGATCACAATTTTTTTGAACCAGCAACAAATATGGACAAGCTTCTTTGTATTCCTCATTTAAAATAGTATAAAAATTCTTTAGAGAACATATACTAGCAACAGGAAAATTTTCATACCAAGACCTTACATTTCCCTCCAAAGTTTCCATAAGCATCTTCATCAGGCAATCTTCAGGAAAATGAATTTTTATCCTATGTATATGCATGTGAAACTTGACCAAGTGAAGAGCCACATCCTCTTTTTCTTGATCCTTGAATTTTGGTAAATAATTTTTCCAATCTATGCAGGGCATTCGATTTGGAAATTCTAGAATATGATCTCGATTCATAGGTGCATACCTTCTATATTGAGAACTCATCTTGATTTTTGGATTCTGCTTCCAATGGAGTCTTTAGATCGACTTGAAATTGTTTGGATTCACCATGTGAATTATTCATCCTTCACATGTCTGACTTTTGTCCACCATCAACAAGCAGATATAAAACTTGATACTCTTTCCTATGGAAGATTAAACCTTTCGTTCCCCAGTATGGTCGGCATAATGTTAGCACTCTGTAATTTCCCAAGGTTGTGAAGGAAACCCAGAGGTGGCCATATACCTTTTCGCCATTAGGAAGTTTTTCTTGTAGAAAATTTTCCAAGCTTCCTTCAAACCTTCCATGTATTTATTCAAATATTTTGTGTTGCCTTCTATACCATCTATCTTAGCTTCCGCGCCTTCCATCTTAGCTTCCATGCCATTCATCAAACCATCCATCTTAGCTTCCATGCCATTCATCAAACCATCCATCTTAGCTTCCATGCCATCCATATTAGCTTACATGTCATTATTCAAACCATCCATCTTAGCTTCCACACCTTTCTTCAAACAATCCATCTTAGCTTACATTTCATTTTTTATTACTCTTTGCGAGAGTGAAATTTGTTGCACTTAGGCTTGTCATTTTGATATATCATGTTGCACTTCTTTCTCTTCATGAGTCATAGTAGAGCCTTATGAGAGCTTAATGGTTGTCGAATTCTTTGTAGGGGGGATTTTAGAACCTAATACTGATCTCTATGCTTCAATATGCCCTTGGAGTCACTTCAAACTGATTTTTCAAACAGGACTTATGCAATTTAAAAAAAAAAAATACACAACATTTTCTTTCTTTTGAGGAGCTCGATATTGAAAATGATGTATCTCTGTAATTTAGGATCCCCAATATTTTATCTTTGGTCCTTTCATAGACCTCTGAATCTTCTTTCCAATGCCACAAGTTTGACCTTATTTGGATTCTTCAAGAAAAATTTATGCCCAATCTCCCACAATGACCTAATTATGGACTAGTTCCGTAGAGAAAACTTGTACGTCATGCCACGTGTCACTATTTCCTTCTTCGGCTCTAAAACCGATACACATAAAACTACAGTTTGTGTACTTTCGTCCACCTTTACAAAATTGCAATCTGATGCTCAAAGAGAGAGTTGTGACGATTTTCCCTTAGTCAACTGTTTGAGATGAAATTATGGAGCCTAAAAAAACCCTAACTTCCACATATCATATCTCCAAAAATATTGCAAACCAAGATCTGAAATGTTTCCATGAAATTCCTCCGGATTTCGGTGCAAATGGTTTTTTTTTAAGCTTTTGAACCTTCGTAGAAAACAATTTATAGCTAAAATTCCACAATGATGTGTTTGAACCAGCGAAACCCTAGAATCCAAAGCTATGATACCAAATGTTATTAAACCATCTCACAAAATAAAAGAAAATAGAGATCAACAACTTAAAAAATAGCCACTTCGAGGGGGAAATCTCCTTTATATTACATAAATGAAAATTTATGAGATGATTCAAATGACAAAACCTCCTTTCTATATATATGAGTCCATGGGTCACAATCTAATCCTAGCGGACCTAACAATAATAATGTAAGGGACTACATGGGTACAAAAATAAAAATAATGGGGCTACACTAACAAAAATAAGGGACTACACTAGTAATATAGGGAGCTAATAGCAAGCATGAAATATAGTGGTTCCACCAACTGAAGGGAATTGAGAACTCACTGCAAAAACCAAATAAACAAGCAAGGGAGACTTCATATTTTCCTCACCATGATTCCAAGGGATAAATCTCTATCCCAAATTGTCAAGGGAATCTATAGAATGCCTTATCCATTGTCCATCCAACTGAGGTATCTTGATATTTACTCTCACTTGAAGGAGAATTCCTCTAATACTCTTGTTGCTCAACCGAAGGTATGATAGTTTCTAGGTGATCCAGGTGGCTCCAGGAAAATCTAAAAAATAAAAATGTTCACAAGTTTATGAAACCAGGACCAAGTCATAGATATTAGTGAGAGCATTCCAACGATGCAAACGTCGCCTCAATCTGAGTCCATATGAGAAATTTATTGCAATTTGAAGTTTTCAAGTCATAAGGGTATGTGGCAACTGCTTTAGTTATGTGAAAACTAAATGACCAATGAGCCACTGACAAATGGTGCGCCATCATTTTCTCATTGAGCTTGAAAAAAAGGACAAAACAATATATATATATATATATGTGTGTGTGTGTGTGTGTGCGTGTGTGTGTATGTATGTATGTATGTATGTATGTATGTATATAATAACCAAAATTACAAAATTAAAACAAATTTTGGTTATTATATAATATGGTTCTAATAAATGACCATAACGTAACAAACAAACTATACTAGCATTTGCACCAAACGGGTGCAAAGGTATGCCGATAGAAGTGTAGATGAATATATAGTGACACAAAGATAGCACTGCGGGAAACAAAGATGTGGACGCGAAAAGCATAGGAATGAGGAGGTTAAAATATTGGTAAAATAGAATTTTCGAGGTGATACAAAAATGAAAATGCTTAAAACTTTCCCTTAAAAGAAGAGAATTTTATAATGCAGAGTCATTAATGAGGTATTCTCATGTTAATATAGATTTAAAATAAAACATATTTATAACTAGGCAAATGCTAGTCATAGTAAAACATATTTATCACTAGACAAATGCCCTATTTTAAAAATATATGCAAGGATTATTCTAAAAATTTGATTTCTTTATTGCAATAGTAGTAATTTTTTTTGTTATTTAAAAAAATAAAATATATACTTATGTTTAAAAATAAATAATTTAAATAAAACTCTTACTAATCCATTGATATGTTGATTGGAAAATTTTTTAATAAAAAAATATAAATTAGTGTGGCAGTATAGTCAAATTTAATGTTAATTACATTGATCATTTCTATAAAATTTGAATGATATTCAGTAATCCGATCTCTTGATATATGAAGCACATGCCATAGGCTTGAAAATGATTCAAAATATAAAAGAGTTACGCTTGTCACGTAACAGTAAGTCCAGACACTTTCCAAGGGAGTTTGGAGAATGCATGGTGTTTTCCAAACCGGAAACTCTCATCATTAAAGACTTTATCTCTTTGGAAAATTTATCTTCGATTGAGAATAGAGAAATGCCCACATTGAAGCATTTACGAATGAAGAACTGCTAGCGACTGAAAAAAATGCCTGAAGCATTACAACACATGAATAGTCTTGAAGAAATAGAGGTGGAATGATGCCCATAATGGGAGAATGACTTCTGGTCTGAAAGCATCCAGCGCGATTTTATATTGAAAATTTTGCGTGAGCGCAAGATTAAATTAATAATGGAAAATTTTGTAAAATCCATTGAGAAGAATATTGAGAATGAAAACAAACTCAAATCCTCAAAAGAAAGTCTTGAAATATCCATATTAACCAAGCACAGATCAAGGGAGGGTTCGTTCTTGTGGTTCTCTTAGTCATAGACTTGATTCAACACAGAAGACATTGAAAATCCTTAAAGGAGTACTGGGATCAAGGTTGCCACCACTTCACATTTTCAAGCACTTGCTATATAGTTCTAGTCCAACGCTACAAAAAAGATATAACACCTTTTACCTTTTTCTTTGTCATGATTCTCTATTTTTAAGAACCATTTTTTTCCTCCTTTTAGCTGAATCAAGTGATTCCTTTGCGATTTATAACAGTGATTCTCTTCTTCCTCTAGTGGATGCAGATAAACTGTAATATCCCAAAATAGGGATTGCACAACAAGCCTGCTGAAAAAAAAAGCACTTCTGGAAAATTTATGCACAAAAATGAGTTTTCAGCCCTTGGATCCCTTAGATCAGTAGATCTGGAGTCTAGATCCAAAAGGGAAGCAAAAACAAATGAAACTAGGTGTGGTAAACAGATCTCCCACCACCTATTCTAGCTGAAAAACACCCTACAAGAGGGGTTGCAGCTATGCACAACAAACTGCTTTAGAAATAATGCAGTCTTGGAAAGCATGAGTAGGAGGCCATAAAATAAGATCAAATTTTGAATATATAGCATCAAATCAGATTTACAATGATGCTCTTACATTATATAGTAGAATGCAGAAGACAAGAGAGAAGGAAAACTTCAGAAAAGAAGGCTGCAACATATGTATAAACTGCAAAATGGCTTAACAACATTATTTTATGGAGCTACAGTAGCTGATGTTACACTTCATATCTAGAGCAGATATTTGTACAAAAGATCAGATCCATTTCAGATCTGTACACTATAAAGGCTCTATTACAAGATCCCCTTTGGGTTTTGACCGAATCATTCAATACAAAGAGTAGATCTGAGTTTTTAAGTAGCAGATCTACAATATTCTTCAAAAAAATTTGAAGATGATTTTACATTAAAATAGATCAGATCTATACAGAACATGGATCAACAAGCTAATCAATGGATCACCAAAGTGAAAGGAAAAGCCCAGCACCAGAGATCTCTCATCAAAAATGGGATCAAAACACCCTACAAAACCTCCACTGAAAATAACACAATCCCTCAAGGAAAACTGCGTTGTAGCTTGAATAAATGGGTTGGCCTGATGCCAAGATACAAATATGAAGCTCAAAAAACTGATGCACTCTTCCAGGAGGTTAAAAGACACACTCACTGAGAAGAGGCACCAATACAAGCTAGATCTGAATAGATCTAGTGTTCTACTTGCTGCAGCATACAAAAGCAACCAAACCCTCACTGGATCTATGTTGCAGTTGTAAGTAGAGCTTGGAAAATGCCTGATAGTGGATGAAATCAGCAAGACTCCTCCAAGAATCCTCAATGGAAGAGGTGAAATCCCTGCATAGGAACTCCAAGTGCTAAGCAACACTATTCTTCACTTAACAGTAGAGAATGGTATTTGTCTAAACAGACAAGATACTCAAAAATATAGACAATCAACATCCTTCTCTTGTTGCCTTCCCCTTCCTTTTATAAGATGAAAGCCTTTTCAAACCCTAAAACACCTTGATGAGTTAGCTCCTTTCACATGAGGGGCCTCCTTCTAGAACTGCATTGTCCCTTCATGAGGTACATTGTATCTAGACAACGCTGTAGATTTGGTCAAGCTTGACCCAGTCTCATAGCTCAAACCCCTTTCACACCTGCAAGTGATTTGTTTACATGGCTTAGATCTATCCATGTTCATATGCGCATTGATTTATTCATTCTTTTAGGAGTTTTACATGTCCTCCTTTATTCATTTATTCATGCAATAGAAAATGATACAACATTGCATATTCCTATTAGCTTAGGCTAAGTAGGAATATTATAGTCCTCCCCTCCAAAATGTTGCTTGTCCTAAAGCAACTAATAGGGTGAGAGCTGTAGTACTTCCCCTCCTCCATTGATGACACCATCAATGATCAAGTTCTCATCATAAGCCAAGTTTTCATCAAGCCAATACATCATGAATTGTTCCTCTAGGGTCAACATAAGATGTGCATAGTCCATCCCATCAGGAGTGAAAAATTCAACAGAAATAAGCATGGCTGGAGCAATGCTCCATCTAAAACATGTAGCATGAGGTATAGGGAGAAGTTCCATTCCATGTGGTTAATACAAACTGCCCATCCTCCCTCCATACAATCCCATAAACAATAAAACTATATCATCCAAGTATGGAAGCAATACTACATATATGCAAATAGAAATCTGAGCTTGAGGAGGTGGTTCAAAATCCCATATGTGATGCCATCGTAGTGCATCCCCTGCTTGCATTAGATTGAGGTATGGCAAGTGGAATTCCCACCACACATTTGCTGCATTAGTCATCTTAACATGGCTAAAGGTGTTAGATATATTTGGTGCCTTTGGAAAGCACCCATCATGAAAAGAAATCTCCATTTTCACAACAAGGGAGTGGCCAAGTTCAAAATTTCTATTGGCCCACCAAAAGCCATGAGATCCACATGATCTCTCACTCCCTTTAGGAGTCATATCCTGCAAAAACATGGTAAAATAATGTGACAAATCAGAAATTAAATTTTTCTCTACATGATCAGATCTTTTACCATCAAAGTTCCTCATACACATGGAGTTGTGCATGGGCATTCCCCCTCTCTCAAAAGAAGGAAGAAATGGCTGAAATGACTCTTGCATAGAGTCCATTGGCTATCCCAACTCCACATGGCTCATGCACTCTTGAAAGTGCTGATGTAGTTCCTCTCTCAAGCCGTCCAAATCAAATCTCCTCATGATCAGGGTATAGATCTTCATTGAATGGATATGGCTGAGAAAGAATTCTTTGTGTGCCCCTTGTAGTATCTTCTGCTTGAGCTTGGAAGCTCTAGCCAAGAAGACCCTACCATGATGATATATGACTCCCCCTTGGACTAAGTAGCCCTCTTATTGCTGCATGTCATCTAGTATCATACCTGTGTGGAGATATTTGGAATACTCTACAAGCAGTTGAGATTTCCAATATAGATCCACATTGTTCAACAATGACAACGCTGATGATACATCCATGGAAGTGTCTGTCATGTTTTTGATCTCTTCTTTGACATCTCTCATGCCAAATTTGTGTGTTGGAACGTTGATCCTCCCATTCTTCTCATCTCACAACACAGATCTAGAAAAGAGAGGAGGTGATAGTGATGTAAGGAGAAGTTCCCCCTCACTCTTGAGCTGTCCCAAGCCGTCCAACGCTGTAGCTTGGTCTCCCATTTCTCCAATCCCTCCTGGATCTATATTTGGAGCAGCACTTTGTGAGGCCTCCCCCACAAGATCTGAATCTGGTGGCCTCCCAGGTGGTTTTCCACTAGATAGGAATGTCCCCTGTAGAATTCTCATGAACATAAGAGAAGGGACTATGAGATCCTTGCTTCCACTGCACAAATTCATCTTTGTTGTTTGTGTGGAAGTGCTAGGTGAGGGATAAGTATGCGTGCCTTGGATCATTTTAGGTTTACCACTCTTCATGTCCACCCATTCCATTTGCAGAGCCTTCTAATCAGTGGTGACTTTCCCCAATGTAATCAACCATTGGAAACCCAAAATGATATTGGTTTCTGGTATGTCAACTACAAAAAAGTGATCCACCAAGGTGTAGGACCCCATAGTGACTGAGAGTGATGGGACATATTGCATGCATTGCATTGTCCTATCTCCTGGGACCAGAACAGAGAATTCCTCAAAAGTATGAGTGGGGATTGCTCTCCTCTACACAAGATGAGCATAAATAAAGTTGTGGGTTGCCCCACTGTCAATCAGTACATATACCCTCTGATTCATGATGGAACCTTGTAATCTTAGGGTCAAGTACTTAGGCACTCCTCTCAAAGATGCAATAGTTCCACCTATTGTAGCAAAGGCTCCATCCCCATCTCTAGATGGTGTTGGATCTCCCTCAACATCATCACTGCTATGTCCCCTTCTTGGTTCATCATCTTCATCCTCCTCCTCAAAATCTGAGAAGAAATATATGCAGTGTGCTTTCCCAGCAGCACATCTATGTCCAGGTGCCCATGAATCTTGGCAAGTGAAATATAGTCTCTTCTTTCTCAGCTCCCTCCTGACTTCAATATCAAGAGGCTTCTTGAATGAGCTCTCCTTGGAAGGAGCAACTTTTTCTTCCTTCCCTTTAGAAAGGTGAGGGGCCTTGCTTTGGAAATTTTCCTTAGCCTTTGGCAAGGCATCTTGGAGGTCTCTAGCCCTCTCAATGGCATCATGCAAAGTGATGGGCTTGATATATTTAACCAACCCATGCAAAGGTTCATCCAAGCCATCAATGAACATGTACACCCTCATTGCTACTGACAAATCAGGAACCTGGGGATGGGAAAATCTGTCCAGCCAATAGTAGGGGATCTCCTCGGTAAAAATTCCCAACTAGCCTCTAAACCATTTGGAATAGGGATCCTGTATGGGGTGTGGGTCCGGCTACCGCTTAATTATCCTTTCCTTGGGTCTCAGTAGGAATCTATAAACCTGCAGACACACGCTTATTTGGATGATACAAGACACATGATTGATGAATTAAATGAACATACAACACTATGCATAGCAAGATGAATTATAAAGCATGGGGCCAAAGGAAATATTGTCAACAGCATATCATTAGGGTCATGCTTGTACGTTGTTCTAACCACAGAAGAAACAATTCTTTATGGAAAAATACTCTTCACTTCCTTAAATGGTTTTGGTGATAATATAAATTTCAGTAAACAAAGTTATTAACATTCATTGAGAAAGAGAAATAAACTTAGCAGCATTAACACATGTTTAGAAAACTATAATGCGTAAATGATGTAATTGGAGACATAGTTTCATTAATCAAAAGATGTTAGAAACTGAAAACAAAATACTCATAGTGTTCACACATTAACCAACATTAGATCCAAAAATGGAGTTAACAAATGCTTGTATTCATACTCAAAAATGTGTAGTCCTTCTATACAATGCTCTATATCTCTTTGAGTCCCAAAAAAAAGGTCCTTTTACAATTTCCTGAAGGAAGTTTTTATAGAACAAAACTTTCCCTTTGGGCTTCCCCTACTTTTCACCTTCCTGACCATTGGGTTGCCTTGCGACTTAGTAGATTTTGTGACCTGTGACCTTGGCCTCTATTGCGACCTGCGACTTGTGAATTTTCAAAATTTGCGACCTGTGGCCTAGGGTTTTTATCCCTTCTACATTTCTCTTTTGGAGATATCAGAACCTTTTTCTCTAGAGGACAGCCTTAGCTCTCACCATGTGAAACAGCAGCTTTTATCTGTCGGTGATGCCATTACCATGCTAAGGGAATTTCCATGAGTCGATAAGTGGGAGAGTGATGTTTTCATTTTGAGCGAGATCATGAGTATCTGTATAACGAGGGTTTCTTTGCTGGCTTGAATCCAGGTTGTACGACTTCTGGGGAAGTGAGGAATTATTTGTCTGGTCGTCATCATAATCTCCTCATATTACCTGCACAGGAAACATTAAATCATCCATGTATAACACGTTAAATTAGCCTCATATATATATATATAGAGGCAGAAAAAAATTTTAAATGTATAAAAGGAACATCGAAAGTAAAATTAGGGGGTTTTAACAACTATCCGGGACCCCTGCTGAGTCCTACTTTGTAATAAATGTATGATCAGTTTGTGGATATTCACTATGAGATTGTTTACGGGCGCGAATAAAGAACTTGAGATGCCAACCGATGTCCATCATTTGGTAGGAGTGTAGGGTTAACTTCTTACTTCATGTTTTCTCCCAATGGAGATGATGCTGAAACCGAAAAAAAATCTCCCATGGGTTGCTAAGTGTTGGGATGGGCTACGATGTGAGACTCCAACAAAGCATTGCGAGGCTACAACCTAATGAGGATTTTGGCGATAATTCAGAAATAAAGGATTGTTTCTCAAAGGGGACATGGCCGAGCCAATCTAAAAATTAAAGGGGCAATATGCTGGGGCTCGTGCTGTGTATTTTTCATGTATTTAACATGTCGTAGCCAAAAGATTTTTCAAAGCTTCTTATGAAGCACCCAAGGAAATTTTCACAAGTAGATCCTTCAACATAAGGTTTAAACGCTCTTACAGTCACCCATTCCTTCACATCCCTTCTCGACAAGCACAAATTTTGTATGAGGTCGCAACTGTGGCGTGGAGGTCGCATAGTCGAAGAGTCGCGCCGAGTGTGAGTTTCTTTGGGTGAGACCCTGTGACTTGGCGACTTGGGAGGGGTCGCAGAGTCACAAATGACAGTCGAGTCGCATTCTTTGAGTCTTGAGGAGAGTTGCATATTTGTGACCAAAGATAGGCTGCAACTTGGTGAGAGGTCGCAGGGTCGCATGTGGCAGTTGAGTCGCATTCTTCGAGTCTCAAGTAGAGTTGCGACTATGCGACTTGGTGAGAGGTCACAAGGTCGCATGTTACTGTCGAGTCGCATTCTTCAAGTCTTGAGGAGAGTTGCGACTATGCGACTTGGTGAGAGGTCAAGGGTCGCATGTTACTGCTACAACAGACTTGCGACCGCGTGGCTTAATCACCCACTGCCTCCTTGTTGAACCGTGCAATGTTGAAAATAGGAGGGATGAGATACCACGATATAGGTGTAACAAAATAAGGCAGACCAGTGTCTTGTGTGACGTAGAGGGTAGCAAATTTTTCATTAGTGTGTGATTATTTAACTTAACGTTTCACCATGGTATCTCCTCGTCAAGCGACCTATGATAGACAAACCATGATTTCCTTCACCTCTAACCAAACGCAGAAAAATATGCGTTTCCTTAGCATGTTCGACCTATTATTTTTTTACTGAGCTTTGTCCTGATGCTAAAACGCAACGTTAAATCCATCTTCAAAACGAGCTCATGCATATTAATCGCGCGGAAAACCTTTCTTCATAATATGTATTAAGGGAGGCACAACGAAGCCACCATACGTTGCTTTCTTCTTGCAAAATGGATGTTCGGTGTTCAGCGCTTTAATCCTTTTGAAGTGCGCTTATCAACCAGTATGAATCACGGGATTTCTATATGCGTTTGTGAAAAACCTTCAAAAGCATTAACCCTCTGCCCCTCTCAAACTTCCACCACACCACACGTTAAATATTAGCCACACGTCGAAGAGTAGGTTATTGCGCTAAACTTGAGACTCCTTAGAAGAATCGTAAAGTCAAAAGGATAATTAAACCTTCATGCAATCTCTCCATGGCACCTTCGCACATTTTCAACTTACGAGTCTACATGCATCTATTTGAGCCTGATTTCTTTCTCGCACTACCCTTGGTTTTATGCCGTACTCCAACTTAATAAGGCATGGTTGGATTTTAACCGCACGAGAATGATTAAATTGAGCTCAACCTACATAGCCTCAAGCTTGGAGAACGACCATCATCAACCCTTCATGACTCGACCCAGAAGCTAGACATTCCTTTGGTAATAAACATACCAACTGCCATGTTCGGCATTTGAAACTTACTCTCCTCATATAAACAAACCTTGGGCTGGAAATAGAATGCTCATGCTCACGTTGGGTTGAAAATATCCTTTCATACCTGGCGGAGAGCCAAATTCCATGTTGTGGACCACTTCATGTCGAATTTTCTTGCGTCTTTCATGATTCTAACTAAGAATTATAATAACAAGTACAATAAAAATAGCAAAAGGAAGCCACCTTCCATGTGGAAATTTAAAGAGCACAGGTGAGACATATATGCTTTCCATACGTAATTACCACCATCAAATATGCAGCAATAAAAAACCACCATGTCCTCTTGTGAATGAAGATGAACCACAAAATATTTTCCACCAATGGTGGAGTTGTGCTTAAATATGTGTGCTACTAACTTCCCTACAAGTTTAGCAATGGGATCAAAAAATTGTAACACTCCATAATTAGCCAAACATCTGGAGTGCTGCATTAGGGTGGGACCTCTTGTGACAATTGATTGTAAAATGTATCAAATCAACCTCGAACAATTTTAGGTAGAACTTTTCTACACATTTACTGATAGGAGACCAAGCTTTAATCATGAAGTCGAAACTATTGCTCATGCTGCTGGAAAACTTTCAATCATGCCTTCGGGTAGCTTTATAACAGTCCTCACATCACTTCTAAGCAGATTGATAGAGTTACCTTCATCATATATGTCCTTAAACTTATTAGGATCCTGTTGAATTCCATGAAAGTGGAAGTTTGAAATGACAAGGGTTGCATTCAAAAAATTTGCTACAACTACCGTATTGCAATTGATACACACTACTAATTTAAGCCACCATTTGCTTCAATAAACACATAACCATATGCATCGGGTAACCCTCTTTCTTTAGGAAAGAAACTATACGCCTGGAAAAATGTGGCTTAACTGTGACTGAAAAGTTCCCCTAACTAGTGCGGTCTTCGTTCTCTGCTTATAGGTGATACATATCTTCCCCTTTTCACATTTCAGTCTGAACTTCTCTCACCCCTGTCATATGCCTTGAAGAGGTCTTCAACTGTAGCCTTGATTCTCATCCCCAATATGGACAGGGTATAAAAGTGTCATGTTCTACAACTGCGCTCTTATTGTTTTAATTTTAGTTTCTTTCCCTTGGTGTGTTGATGACATTGCTTGGTATATCGTTCGTGGGATTGACCTACATAAGACATCATAATATCTATTAGTTCTCAGCTACCCTTTAGAGAATGATTCCCTTAAATAATTTACATGAGCTTGGTGAAATAGACAAAATGCCTAAATGATCCATGATGAAAGGGCTTCTAACGAGTATATTTAATGCACAGAGAGGTTTCCATTCGAGTGAATGCATGATGATCTTCCTACACATGGCATAGTTGCGATGAAAGAATCTCGTATTGATGGTGAGAAGGTTCAATGGCTATAGGCCGGGTCAAAACCTTAATGGTTAAGTGAGCAGAGGGACCCAAAATTTTAAATATACCCAAAATTTTGGGTGGTGTTGTAGCGGCTACAACAATTGGCGAACCACTGGTAGAATCCAACATCTCTGTCAACACCCGAACAAAATTCTGAGTCCAGGTAGTGATGCAAGGGAAAATTGAACAAGCTTTGAGGGTACCCATGTATTATTTTGACCTTTTTAGATATGCCCAATCCTTGTGCCCCAGCTAGGTCTCGTTAATCAAAACGCATAAAAAAGGAAGCTCACGGATGCCAATGGTTGGTTGATGATGTAGATAGCAAGGCAGCGGGATTATTATATTGAAAATTTTTAAAATAAGTTTCTGGTGTTGCTCCGCTGCCAGCAGGCCTGGACAGTACCTCGACGAAGTCACTTCAAGAAATCACAAACGTTGCTCCACTGCCAGCGAGCCTGGTCAGTACCCCGGCGGAGTCGTTGCATTACCTCTTTGTGCAGGAAGCCTTTCTCAATCCTTTACCCTTATTTTTTCATGTGCTTGCAGCACTTATTTTAATGTGCTCATGGAACTTATTTTGCATGGGCGGATGAGGGATCCCGACTTATTTTACGGGCGAGAAAGGTTGTTTCTTATTTGACAGAAACTGAAAGATATTCTGATTTGGATTTTCCCTCATGCCAATTCTTCACATCCCATCTACCACCCAAAGGATAAACGTGCAAAACAGATCATTAAAATGATTGAGACTAGGCTAGGCACAAGGCTCGGGTTACGGGTACAGGCCATTCAAACTCGCTAGGGTCCCCCACAAGCAACCGACTCGTATTTCCCTGGCCAATGAATTTAAACTCATAGGAATGATGTAGGGAACGCGAATTTGCTGACCTATCTTGAGAGAAGCTACCTCTTGAGGTAACCACTGCAACCTCACGCAAATAATGGAATTCATGGTTTTAGCAATTGGGGCAAACAAGTGAACAAGGTCATCAGGGTTTCAATGAGGGCTCATGTAGCGGCATGCAATGTACGAGAATTCTCCAAGCTACGTTAATAACCAATGCGAATTATGTGAGGAAGAAAACGCACAACACAATGCAACAGACAAGGCTTATGACACCATGCAATGCCATGTGTGAGAAGGATCGACTATTTACCGGTGGGAAACAAGGCAAAGCACATGCAGTGATTATCTAACATTATGCAGCAACAAGCATACTGAAAAAACATGAGTGAAAAAATAAATGGAAAATTATAATGCATAAACTATTGACTGCAATAAAAGACAACAAGCATAATTTTAAACCCTAAAGCAAAAATTTCGCATGTAAACCTAATTAACAACTTGAACTAACAAATTTTATTAGAAAATCCTAGCTAGCCTAATCAAAACCCTATTTTAACCAAAGAGGCGGTCGGGTTATGTGAAATTAGCTTTCCAGTGAAACCACCACATTAGTTCCCGCCCTGCAAGAACAACAATGTCCGCAATCAGAGCCATCATACAAAATCGTGCACCAACAACAAGACTTACTTGAAGAGCATGTTCGATAGCAATAAGGTCATGGCTACTTACCAGAGAACGTACCAGAATGGATTGTGCTAGCTGGATTTCACTTTCATCTTGATACATAGAAATATGTATTTGAAACTTAAAATCATTTATCAATGACACACATCCATCCACGCACAACCTTAGGTCCGATGGAAGCGGGGAAAAGCATTGCCTATTTGTAGGTATATTCATTGGATAGGATTTGTCAAACCTGTCGGGAATCTCATCATGATTTTGAGAATGATCACTTTCATAGACCCAAAAAAATAGACATCCACCAGGCGAATTTGATATGGTTGTGAATCCACTTGCAGAAACCCTAATTTGAAAGCCCTGATTCGAAGTTGTCCCTGGGTTTTATCAAGGATGCAAGGATCCGAATCAACCTTCAGTGGAGGCTAAAATTCCTCACCGTCCTGGACAAGCTCCGGACCTTCGAGCAGGGGGGTTCCAAACTTAGATGGTTTCGTGAGATTAACTGACGAATGGGTGTGATCATCAATTGTAGTGATTGGAAAAGTGTCAGTGGGATTTATATCAATTCGGCCAAATGTTTGTGCACTGGCGAATTGACAATCCAATGTATCAGATTCTTTAGATTTCCTAGGATGGGGTGAATTTACTGGAAGATTTTCAGGCAGTAGAGAGGTTTTCCAAACATAACACGCTTGTGCCTGAGTGCAACTGGTACTAGCTGGGAAACAACTGAAAATATTAGAGACCATTGTCGGTGTTTTTCTTCCAGTGAATAAATTAAGGTATATTGGTTGTTGCATACCAGCTGTTAGGGGATAGGAATATGTGCTCAGGGAAACATCACTCGAATGGAAGACCTGCCCAGATGAGCTGATATCTGATGTGGTTATGCTGAGAGGAGTGTGATGCGTGGGAATCGTCATTTTAGAAACCCTAATTGGAGAAACCCTGGTTGGATATATTTGAGGGGTCTCATCAGGATTGGAATAACTTGAGGTAATAGCCAGCAGAAGTTGAATTGCTTCAATTTCCTGATAGTTCCTTGAATATTCACCAAGCGGATCATCAAATTTTGGTGGCTTCATATGGTCGACAAATAGATACAAATGATGGTCCTTAGCGGCATGACTGAATATGTTTTCAGATAAGTAGTGATCACTGGAGTTATCGATTCGATCAAGCTGGGTACCTGGCACGTTAGGCTCCCCAGGAGTTAACAATTGGGATGGATCAATAAAAGAGATATCTTGATGTTGCCAAGATAGGAAGTCACCCCTTTGGTTGTTTAAAGATTTCAAATGAAAAATATCAGATCTAAGAGATTCATCAATTTTGTAACGTGATTGTGAAACACCACCCGCATGCTTTTGATTGTCGCCAATACTAGTACAAGAAAATTTTTAATGACTTGAAGAAATTACTGGTGCGGTAGGCTCATGAAACAAATCAGAGAATAATGGATGAAACGATTCAGATGTGGGGGTATCAACCGTGCAAGGATTTTCATCTCGAACATCGGTGTTATCCAGAGTGAACAATGGTCTTGCATTCCTAGGACGGTCAAATTATTTTGTAAAGTCAACTTTATCGGGGACAAGAGTCAATTTATTATTAGCATGTGGATAAGATTTAAGACTGTGTCCAGGGAAACATTCAGTGGACTCGAGATAGGTTTCATGAACCGAGAGAGCTAATGGGCCACTATGGTTTTCAAGCTCTAATTCGACACGGTGCGTGAAAGATTCAGAGGTGGCACAACAGGTTTTATCTTCTTGCACATGCCTATCATTGCTTATAACTTTCAAGGTCACAACTCCACTACACGACAATTCAGGAGGATGAAAAAGAATATCACAAATAGTAATACTCTCCTTGGAGGCCTGAATGTGGTCTAGACTCGGGGAGATGGACAAGGAAACATTAGGGACAAATTCTGAACAACTGGCAACCTACGGGTCATCATAGGGAACACTAGGATTAGGCTTGGCTGCTAATTGAAATTGTTCAAGGGAAACAAAAATCACATACTTGAACTGTTCACTTAAAAATTTCCAATCAACATCCTTTTCAGGGAACTCAAAACAATAATGAACAAATATGATAGAGAATTCATCTAGAGGTTCCTGAGGTACCATTCTGATGTCATTTAACTTTATTAACACATTCTGAAAATTGTACCTGTGAAAAGCTTGTTGTAATTCACTGGCGAGCTGCTTGTACGAATGGATAGAAGCTTCCGGAAATGTGTGGCACCATTGCTTAATGCGACCTTCGAGAGTGAGGGAGAAAAGCACACAATTCAACCCTTCATTTTCAATTTCGTAGCACTCACAAAAATCTAAGAGGTGTTTGGTTATGGAAACTCCGTTTTCACCATCAAATTTTAACTGGGACAAGTGATACATAAGTTCATCGGGGATTGAGCATCGAGGCTCATATAAATCCGAAAAATATCTTGGGAGAATGATTTGAGGATGAGCCATTACAGATATGAGATTAACTGTAGGCTATAAGGGCTCAGCTTGTCATCAAGCCCTTCTTCTAGCGCCAGTTCTGTTGACAGGAAAATCTGTCTGGCCAATAGCAGGGGATCTCCCTGGTAAAATGTCCCAACTAGACTCTAAACTGTTTGGAATAGGGATCCCATCCGGGGTGTGGGTCCGGCTACCGCTTAATTCTTCTTTCCTTGGGTCTCAGTAGGACTCTATAAACCTACGGACACATGCTTATTCAGATGATACAAGACACATGATTGATGAATTAAATGAACATACAACACTATGCGTAGCAAGCTGAATTATAAAGCATGGGGCCAAAGGAAATTTTGTCAACGACATATCATTAGGGTCATTCTTGTACGTTGTTCTAACCACAGAAGAAACAATTCTTTATGGAAGAATACCCTTCACTTCCTTAAATGGTTTTGGTGATAATATAAATGTCAGTAAACAAAGTTATTAACATTCATTGAGAAAGAGAAATAAAATTAGCACCATTAACACATGTTTAGAAAACTATAATGCGTAAATGATGTAATTGGAGACACAGTTTCATTAATCAAAAGATGTTAGAAACTGAAAACATAATACTCATAGTGTTCACACGTTGAAAAACATCAAATCAAAAAATGGAGTTAACAAATCCTTGTATTCATACTAAAAAGTGTGTAGTCCTTCTATACAATGCTCTATATCTCTTTGAGTCCCAAAAAAAAGTTCCTTTTACAATTTCTCAAAGGAAGTTTTTATAGAACAAAATTTGCCTTTGGGCTTCCCCGAATTTTCGCCTTCCTGACCATTGGGCTACCTTGCGACTTAGTAGATTTTGCGACTTGCGAACTCGGCCTCTGTTGTGACCTGCGACCTTATGCGATTTGCGACCTGCAACCTCGAACAATATGCGACTTGTGACTTTTGGAAATTTGCGACCTGTGGCCTAGGGTTTTTATCCCTTCTACATTTCTCTTTTGGAGATATCAGAACCTTGTTCTCCGGAGGACATCCTTATCTCTCGCCATGTGAAACAACAGCTTCTATCTATCGATGATGCCATTTCCGTGCTAAGGGAATTTCCATGAGTCGATAAGTGGGAGAGTGATGCTTTCATTTTGAGCGAGATCCTGAGTATGTGTATAACGAGGGTTTATTTGTTGGCTTGAATCCAGGTTGTACAACTTCTGGGGATGTGAGGAATTATTTGTCTAGTCATCATCATATCTCCTCATATTACCTGCAAAGGAAACATTAAATCAGCCATGTATAACACGTTAAATTAGCCTCATATATATATATATATATATATATATATATATATATATTGAGGTAGCATAAAATTGCAGATGTATAAAAGGAACATCAAAAGTAAAATTAGGGGGTTTTAACAACTATCTAGGACCCCTGCTGAGTCTTGCTTTGTAAGAAATGTATGATCAGTTTGTGCATATCCACTATGAGCTTTTTTATGGGCGTGAAGAAATAACTTGAGATTCCAACCGATGTCCATCATTTGGCAGGTTTGTAGGATTAACTTCTTACTTCAAGTTTGCTCCCAATGGAGATGATGCCGAAACCAAAAAAAAAGCTCCCATGTGTTGCTAAGTGTTGGGATGGGCTACGATGTGAGACTCCAACAAAGCATTGTGAGGCTGTAACCTAACGAGGATTTTGGCGACATTTCAGAAATAATGGATTTTTTTCTCAAAGGGGACATGGCCGAGCCAATCTGAAAATTAAAGGGGCAATATGTTGGGGCTCGTGCTGTGTATTTGTCATGTATTTAACATGTCGTAGCCAAACGGTTTTTTAAAGCCACTTATGAAGCATCGAAGGAAATTTTCACAAGTATCTCCTTCAACACAAGGTTTAAATTCTCTTACAGTCACCCATTCCTTTACATCCCTTCTCGACAGGCACATATTTTGTATGAGGTCGCAACCGTGGAGTGGAGGTCGCATAGTCGGAGAGTCACGCCGGGCGTGAGTTCCTTCAGGTGCGACCCTGCGACTTGGCGACTTGGGAGGGGTCACATAGTCGCAAATGACAGTCGAGTCACATTCTTTAAGTTTTGAGGATAGTTGCATCTTTGCGACCAAAGATAGGCTAGGACTTGGTGAGAGGTCGCAGGGTCGCATGTGGCGGTCGAGTCGCATTCTTCGAGTCTCGATTAGAGTTGTGACTATGCGACTTGGTGAGAGGCCGCAGGGTCACATGTTACTGTCGAGTCGCATTCTTCGAGTCTTGAGGAGAGTTGCGACTATGAGACTTGGTGAGAGGTTGCAGGGTCGCATGTTACTACTGCAACAGACTTGCGACCGCGTGGCTTAATCGCCCACTTCCTCCTTGTTGAACTGTGCAATGTTGAAAATAGGAGGGATGAGATGCCACGATATAGGCATAACAAAATAAGGCAGACCAGTGTCTTGTGTGACGCAGAGGGGTAGCAACATTTCCATCAGCATGTGATTATTTAACTTCACATTTCACCATGGTATCTCCTCGTCCAGTGACCTGTGATAGACAAACCTTGATTTCCTTCACCTCTTACCGAACGCAGAAAAATATGCATTTCCTTAGCATGTTCGACCTGTTATTTTTTTACTGAGCTTTGTCCTGATGCTAAAACGCAACATTCAATCAATCTTCAAAACGAGCTCATGCATATTAATCGTGCGGAAAACCTTTCTTCATAATATGTATTAAGGGAGGCACAACGAAGCCACCATACATTTCTTTCTTCTTGCAAAATGGATGTTCGGTGGTTGGCGCTTTAATCCTTTTGAAGTGTGCCTATCAACCAATATGGATCACGGGATTTCTATATGCGTTTGTGGTAAACCTTCAAAAGCATTAACCCTCTGCCCCTCTCAAACTTCCACCATACCACGCGTTAAATATCAGCCACACGTTGAAGAGCATGTTATTGCACTGAACTCAAGACTCCATAGAAGAATTGTAAAGTCAAAAGGATAATTAAACCTTCATGTAATCTCTCCATGGCACCTTCACACATTTTCAACTTACGAGTCTACACGCATCTATTTGAGCCTGATTTCTTTCTCGCGCTACCCTTGGCTTTATGGCGTACTCCGACTTAACAAGGTATGGTTGTATTTTAACTACACGGGAATGATTGAATTGAGCTCAACCTACATAGCCTCAAGCTTGGAGAATGACCATCATCAATCCTTCATGACTTGACCCAGAAGCTAGACATTCCTCAGGTAATAAACATACCAATTGCCATGTTCGGCATTTGAAAATTACTCTCCTCATATAAACAAACCTTGGGCTGGCAATATAATTCTCATGATCATGCTGGGTTGAAAATATCCTTTCATACCTGGTGGAGAGCCAAAGTCCATGTTGTGGGCCACTTCATGCCAAATTTTATTGCGTCTTTCATGGTTCTAACTAAGCATTATAATAACAAGTACAATGGAAACAGTAAAAGGAAGCCACTCTCCATGTGGAACTTTAAAGAGCACAGGTGAGACATATATGCTTTCCATACGTAATTACAACCATCAAATATGTAGCAAGAAAAAACCACCATGTCCTCTTGCGAACAAAGATGAACCACAATATATTTTCCACCAATGGTGGATTTGTGCTTAAATATGCATGCTACTAACTTCCCTACAAGTTTAGAAATGGGATAAAAAAATCGTAATACTCCATAATTAGCTAAACATCTGGAGTGTTACATTGGGGTGGGACCTCTTGTGACAATTGATTGGAAAATGTATCACATCAACCTTGAACAGTTTTAGGTAGAACTTTTCTACACATTAACTGATAGGAGACCAAGCTTTAATCATGAAGTCAAAACTATTGCTCATGCTCTTGGAAAACTTTCCATCATGCCTTTGGGCAGCTTTATAACAGTCCTCACATCACTTCTAAGCAGATTGATAGAGTGACCTTCGTCATATATTTCCTTAAGCTTATTAGGATCCTGTTGAATGCCATGAAATTTGAAGTTTGAAATGACAAGGGTTGCATTCAAAAAATCTGCTACAACTACCGTATCGCAATTGATACACGCTGTTGATTTAAGCCACCATTTTCTTCAATAAGCACATTAACCATATGCATCCGGTAACCCTCTTTCATTAGGAAAGAAACTATACGCCTAGAAACATGTGGCTTAACTGTGACCGAAAAGTTCCCTTGACTAGTGCGGTCTTCATTCTCTACTTATAGGTGATACATATCTTCCCCTTTTCACATTTTAGTCTGAACTCCTCTCACCCCTGTCATACGCCTTGAAGAGGTCTTCAACTGTAGCCTTGATTCTCATCCTGAATATGGACAAGGTATAAAAGTGTCATTTTCCGCAGCTGCTCTCTTGTTGTTTTAATTTTAGTTTCTTTCCCTTGGTGTGGTGATGACATTGTTTGGTATATCACTCGTGGGATTGACCTGCATAAGACATCATAATATCTATTAGTTCGTAATTACCCTTTAGATAATGATGCCCTTAAATAATTTACATGAGCTTGGTGAAGTAGACAGAATTCCTAAATGATCCATGATGAAAGGGCTTCTAACGAGTATATTTAATGCACGGAGAGGTTTCCATTCGAGTGAATACATGATGATCTTCCTGCACATGGCGTAGCTGCGGTGAAATAATCTTGTCATGATGGTGAGAAGGTTCAATGGCTATAGGACGGGTCAAAACCTTAATGGTTAAGCGAGCAGGGGGACCCGAAATTTTAAATATACCCAAAATTTTGGGTGGTGTTGTAGCAGCTACAACAGAACCATAATAGATAATCTCAGAAGCTCAGAGATATAATTTTCTGCATTTCCCGATTGCTTTAACTTTTCAAGGCTCACGAAAGGTGCTTATGGATCCTTTCTATCAAATCTCTCCACCAGTCTTCTAGTGAGTTCAGAATACGCATTTATATTGGCATGGCCCAATGTAGACAACCCATGGAACCACCAATTGTGTGCTTCACCTTCAAAGTGCAGCACTGCAATCTTAATGGCTTCAATATCGGGGACTTTATTCAACTAAAAGTAGATGTCCAGCTTTTCTACCCATGCCTTGGAAGAAATGGTGGATGACCCATCAAACTTGGGAAAAAATAATATTCCCATAGAGTGATGTCTATCATGATTATGGAAGAACCCACCATCTCTATACTGATGCCTTAGTCTCCTTTTGTCCTTGAGGTGAAAAAACTCTTGGAAGCTCAAGTGGTCTTTGAATCTATGATTCTGAGATTCATATTCCACAAAGTAGTCTTCAAGGGATTCTTGCTCTTGTGGTCCTTCATTCTCCACAGCCAAGAAGGTAGGCATAGTGGAGCTTGTGGATCTTGTGGCTAGTTCACTCATTGACCAGTCCAGTGGTGAGACATGCTAGAGCTTTCCCCAAGATGAAATCTCCTAGGAGATTCCCTCATTCTGTCCATCCTCATCTCTTTGATCTCTCTAGCAAGATCTTGCATGGCCACCAAAAGAGTTATTCCAAACTCTTCTCCTTCTTTATCACTTCCAGTTTCAGGGGCTTTACCCTTGTCTTGATCCTCAGTGGTGTAATCAAACTTCTTGTGGCTTATGTTCTGATACCTCTTCTCCCTCTTAGTAAGAGGCTCATCTTCTTCTGAATGCAGCATGGCTGTGATTCTCTAATGAAAGCACAGGCTGTGCCAAGAAAGGAGCTTTGATACCACTGTAATATCCCAAAATAGGGATTGCACAGCAAGCCTGCTGAAAAAAATGTACTTCTAGGAGATTTATGCATAGAAATGAGTTTGCAGTCCTTGGATCCCTTAGATCGGCAGATATGGAGTCTGGATCCTGTTAGCCACCTATAATTTTTTTGTCAAGCAAACAGGTGCCTAAATATTTTTTCTAAGCCTTAAAGAGATACATTTCCTCTGAAAATATCTCATTCTTGAAGCCTCTATGTGCCCTTTGCCTTTAATAATATCTTAACTATTGTTTCCATCAAGAAATCCTCACTATCTGTGAAAAAAATATACTCAGAAAAGCCTACATCTGCTCCCTTTATCCCTGCAAAATTCCCCATTTTAACCCCTTTTCTCCCTTCTCAAATTCCCCCCTAAAACCCCCAAAATCCCTTCCCAATTCCTCTAATTCATCAAATTCCTCCTTTTAAACCGTGTGAAATCCCTTCATTTGATTTTAAAACCCCTCTTTCCCCCTACTGGAACCTCTTTTTAGCCTTGAAAAACGTTGTTTTAAGGCCTAAAAACCCACTTTATCATATAATAGGCCTAAGCCCCTTTCGGCTAAGCCCCAGCCCCTTCTCCACATGTAACCGGGTGCTAAGACCAAGCGCTAAACCTTACAGTGCCAATCGCAATCAGAAGTTTCCCATGGGCGAGTTTCCTTTGTTAATCAAAAAGTTCCGATGCGAGAGAGCATTTGGTCTATTGGTCTTGGAAACATTACCAGCGGTTGATCTATATAGATCTAACGGCCATCACAGAATTCGCACCATGCCCCACCTCATCCCTTTGTCAACCCCAATTATGATCTCCACCGTTGATTCCCCATTTAAATCCAACGACCATCGCATCGCCGCCCCAATCGCCAATCGCAAATTTTTATTGCGCCATTCTTCAACTCCCCTATTGGCTGATCTCTGATTCAATCCTGGCCATTGAATCCACAAGAACCAATGGCCTAGATTTGTCCTCTCGCTACCCCTGTGTCCCCGATTGGCCATTCTTGACCCAATTGCGACCGTCGATCTTTCACTGATCCGACGATCCATATGTAATCACAACATCATACCATCGGAGTTTTTGGCCCCTTCCATCCTCCAGTGTGATTAGATCGCAGTCGTCCATCCCATCTGATCTGATGTCCCTCCTTCCTCCCACACATTCATTTGATCCTTCTCCTCCGTTTCATCTTTAAATCTCCGCTGTCCATCCCCATGGATCCAACAGTCAGGATTCTTCCCACCCATTAACCTGCCCCTCTACCTTCGCGTTCCCTCTTCAGATATCAGTCGTTCATTCTGCTGATCGGAAGGCTCGTATTAAAACCACCATTGACCTGTCCCCACCTTACCGACTGCGCACATTCCCATATCGTGCTCCACCTCCCACCTTCAGATCTCACAGTCCCATATCCAACAGTCGAGAACCATATCACGTAACTTTAATGTACGGGATTTAACAGTTTAAAATCACGCGATATGGGTGGTTTTTTTTTGCCACATGTCGAGCGGTGAGCTATATCATGTTATTTTGAGAAAATTTCAAAACCGCACTTTGGCTGCGTGAAAACAGTTGTTTTCTCTGAAAATCACTTCCCCTCTTCCGCCTCCAAAAGTTCTTCCGTGCAGTCTCGACTGTCGATCTATATAAATCTATGATCCTCATTCCATCACATCCCTCGTTCATGTTTTTCCATCAAACTTCACAGAGTTTCATCGGCTGATCTCCACCGTTGATCTCCTCCTGAGATCCAACGGTTCATAATCAATCGCCCTCTGCCCATCCCGGTCCCACCATTCAAAGCCACGATTTCATGCGATTTTCATTGTTTTCCTTTGTAATTCACTGACATTAAAACTTTTATGTTTTACATTAAAAATTTTATTCTTTTTGTCCAACCTTCTAAGGCTATTCCATTAGTTAATCACCGCCGTCAATCACCTCCACCAGATCTAATCGGACGGTTCTGAAGCATTTCTTCACCAGACCTCCATCAGGCCATTTTCTCACCATTACGCTGAAATTTTCACCTTTTTCTCCACTATAGCCACTGTTTCCACTACTGCGCTTCCCTTCCCACGATCCTCCACAGCATCCACCTCCACTCTCGCATAGATTTCTTAACATGTTTGTGTCTTTGTGCAGGTTTACAGACGATGAAAGTCGTTCTTTTCTACACAATCACAGCTATTGACACAGTAGCACCGATGAAGTTTTATCAGAGCCAGAGATTGCAGAGAAGACTCCTGAGGGGGTGTTAAACTCATATTTTATCCAAATCAAGGGTATTAACTCTGTTTAAAACCTCTAGCACCATAATCCCTACAAATTCACAGACATAGACAGTCACAGAAGTGGCAAAGAGTATCAGTGAAGGATTAAAGAGTTTTAAAGCCTATAATTGAATATTTTAAGCTCTAATTCAATGATTAAAGGGAGAACTTACCATATTTAAGACCTTATGATTAACATAGAAGCCCTAATGAGGCCTAAATCACAAGAAGAAATCTTATCAGTGTCTCACATCAGCAGAAGGTTCTTTCCCAAGAAAGGACAAGCCCCATACTGTTTTTTATTCTACATCGAGCTCCGGAGAAGATATCCACCCTGACAAAAAGTCCTAAGGTTTCCAGAGCATTTGTTATGCAGTATGGCAGGCCTGAAAGTAATTTGTTTTCCTTTTATCATCACTAGAGTACTACAGAGTACTACAGCCAAAAGTACATCAAACAACATACCCATGAAGTTAATATCAGCCTGTCGAAGACCATTCTTTCATCCAAAGAGTATTGAAGATCAATGCATAGATATTAAGACAGAATGGGCCTTGAGCCCTATTCTTCTACCTCTAGTTTAATGTTTCATTTAAAGTTATATCTACCTCCTCTGCCTCTCTTTAGCTATAAAACTCATGAGGAAACACATTATAAACGTTTTTGATCAGATATCTGTGAATTGTAAGCTGTTTCTCTTGAGATATAGTTCTGTGTGTAAAGTTGTAAGATAGGCTGAGGAAGATGTTTTCAGACTGAATGTCAAGCTGTTGGAAAATGTTGTATATGACTAGTGTTGCTCTTTAATATGACAAGCACATTTCTTTGGATCCTGATTTAAAGCAGCGGTGATGTTTTCTACCTTTGTCTCTGTTTTCCTTCTCTAATTCATTACATTTCATTTCACTGGTAAGAATCAGAAATCTAGCTTAGGATATAGCCTCGCATGGTACCCTAATGCTTCTTGCTCTTCTTATCTTTGATGTCTTCTACTAATTGTGCTATCTGAGAACTAATTCAAGATAATTTAACCAGTGTAGTAACTATTATTCACTGCTAACTAATGTATGAATTTATGAATCTATTGTTAGATGTTCTTGTCTGGTTTTAATTGAAATAATTGGGATATTGGGAGTTTAGAATGCTAATTCTATCTCACTAGGGTATTTTTCAATTAGTTGAAGCTTTTATAATATCCCTTAAGTGAATGTCAAAGAATTGAAAGTTCAAAGCCTTTCTCTAATCTCAGGCTTTACCTTTGTGTTTAAATCTTAAGTGTTTCTTTTTGTCTGAAGAGTTAGCCTTTTAGGGGTTGGATCATAGGTGTTTAAGGCATGCCCTGTCCCTAGATCTGATTCCTAAGTGGTCACCTTGGAGGTTTCCTTGTCATTCACATTCTTTCCTCACCATTTCATACCACACTATCATCTTTAAAGATCCTTTGTTTTAGATGACTAGCCCAATTGAAAGCCTTGGATATTGAATAGCAAGTAAACCCTTTTATGAATCCATTTCCCAATGGTCTCGAGTGTTTCCGAAGTATCTCTCCTTTGCCTAAAATATTCTCTTCTCACTCTTTGTCTTATATTGAACCCTTCTTTCATGTTTCCCAACAACCAAACAAACAAAACAAACCTTGTGCCTGATAACTAGCCTAATACCTTGAAACTGAACTTCAAAGACATATACCTTTGCCTTTATAGAGAGATCCCTCTCTGGACCCAGGAGGGCTAGATCCTGAGGTCCCAAAGTGGTTTTGATGTTGTCTTATATTTTGGCAGAGCCAAACCTGCCAAAACATAGCAACCCCAACAGATCCAAAAGGGGAGCAAAAACAAATCAAACTAGGTGTGGTAAACAAATCTCCCACCACCTAGTCTAGCTAAAAAACATCACAAGAGGGGTTGCAGCTATGGACAACAAACTACTTCAGAAATAATGTAGTATTGGAAAGCATGAGCAGGAGGCCATCAAATAAGATCAACTTTTGAATATACAACAAAAAATCAGATTTACAATGATGCTCTTACATTATACAGTAGAATTCAGAAGACAAGAGAGAAGGAAAACTTCAAAAAATAAGGCTGCAGCATATGTATAAATTGCAAAATGGCTTAACAGCATTATTTTATGGAGATGTAGTAGCTGAATGTTACACTTAAAATCTAAAGCAGATCTGTGTACAAAAGATCAGATCCATTTCAGATTTGTACACTATAAAGGCTCTATTACAATATCCCCTTAGGGTTTTGACCAAATCATGCAATACAAAGAGTAGATATGAGTTTTTAAGTAGCAGATCTGCAATATTATTCAGAAATTTCTGAAGATGATTTTACATTAAAATAGATCAGATCTATATAGAACATGGATCAGCAGGCTAATCCATGGATCACCAAAGTGAAAGGAAAAGCCCAGCACCAGAGATCTCCCATCAAAAATGGGATCAAAACACCCTGCAAAACCTCCACTAAAAATAACACAGTTCCTCAGGGAAAACTGCATTGCAGCTTGAATAAATGGGTTGGCCTGATGCCAAGGTACAAATCTGAAGCTCAAACAACTGATGCACTCTTCTGGGAGGTTAAAAGACACACTCACTAAGAAGAGGCACCAATACAAGCTAGATCTGAACATATCTAGTGTTCCACTTGCTGCAGCCTACAAAAGCAACCAAACCCTCACTGGATTTGCTTTGTAGTTGGAATTAGAGCTTGGCCAAATGCCTGATAGTGGATGAAATCAGCAAGAATCCTTCAAGAATCCTCAATGGAAGAGGTGAAATCCCTGCATAGGAACTCCAAGTGCTAAGCAGCACTATTCTCCACTGAACAATAGAGAATGGTATTTGTCTAAACAGACAAGATACTCAAAAATATAGACAATCAACAACCTTTTCTTGCTGCCTTCCCCTTCCTTTTATAAGATGAAAGCTTTTGAAAACCCTAAACCACCTTGATGAGTTAGCTCCTTTCACATGAGAGGCCTCCTTCTAGAACTGCGTTGTCCCTTCATGAGGTACATTGTATCTAGACAACGTTGTAGATTTGGTCAAGGTTGACCCAGTCTTATAGCTCAAACCCCTTTCACACCTGCAAGTGATTTGTTTACATGGCCCATATTTATCCATGTTCATATAGGCATTGATTTATTCATTCTTTTAGGAG
Source organism: Pinus albicaulis (assembly GCA_034641835.2). NCBI lineage: Eukaryota > Viridiplantae > Streptophyta > Pinopsida > Pinales > Pinaceae > Pinus > Pinus albicaulis. The sequence continues at coordinate 255,413,292 of CM076581.1, forward strand.
TTTTACATGTCCTCCTTTATTCATTTATTCATGCAACAGAAAATGATACAAAATTGCATATTCCTCTTAGTTTAGGCTAAGTAGGAATATTACATAAACGACTAGAGGCCATGAAACTATTGGAGTGATGTAGGAATTCCATGGATCACCATTGTTGTCTAGTGTAACATTCTGTAAATGAAATGAAATTTATAAGTTAAATGAATAGATTAACTTTTATGCTTTGGACTATGTTTTCAGATGCTTTGGAAATCAGCACACATTTATGTTTGTGGCCATGAGGTCGCTGAACTTGTGAAAGTGGGTCGACCTGTTCCAATCAATGTAAGTTTGAATATGCACATTGCATACGTTAAGGTCGAGGAATTCTGATTGTGCAGTCACTGTATGTGTAGTCAGTGGAATTGATGTCGACAGGCGATCTTTGTGATTTTATTAATAACATGACAACATTGTTGATATTCGCTCGAGGATGAAAAATATCAATAGTGTCACCAATATAAACCTCATAATAGAATTCCTATTGGAATAGTTAAAATAACCCACTATTTTGGAGGTAAAAAACATAACCATATAAAATCAACAAATTTCAAAAATCCATTATATACCATGTTAAAAAACACATATAATATGGAGAAAATATGGTTATGAAAATAACCATATGAAATCATCAAATATTTTTAAATTAAAAGGTTTTTTATATGTTTATATAACCATATGGGTATTAAAAACCATATTGTACCCACATGTTTTGGTATTTAATGCATTTACCAACTGACCACCTCCAAATAGGCCAAGTTCCCTTGGGATGCGAAACCAACAAGTTGTTTCATGTGTTTGTGGTTTGTCTTCATGTTGATGTGGTTGGTTAATATGGTTAAAACAAACTTTATTACCTCCAAATAGGCCAAGTGGCCTTGTCATGCGCAACAAAGAAATTTTCATATGGGTGTGGTTTGTCTTCACATAGATGTGGTTGGTTCATATGATTAAAACAATATTTAATAAAATGTATGGTCAAAATATATTAAGGTATATGTTTGGTTATAAATAAAAAATGGGAGAATCTATGAGGTTTGACCTCAAGAACTTCCCAACCACTATGAAATTATAAATTCATGAAAACCAAGTGGGCTAACAAAGTCTTTGTTGGTTTTTCCCATACATTATACTAAAATCCCTCTGTCGTTGGCATGGAGGGGGGCATGAGTGTTGGAACCAACCATGGAGAAGGCTATGGAGCCATGGATAGAGTTGGAATAGCGTGGCGGAACCATCAGTCAAGGTTGGAACAGATAATATTCCAATGGAATATGTTAGAGAATATTCTTTTTAGATGCCATGAAGAATCTTAAGATTCTCTTGCGGCCAAATTTTCACATTATTAGAATTATGTCAAGTTTATACTCAAATGAATCATAATTTCAGCAGGAGTCTGATGGCGTGTTCATTTTCCTCATTTGAGCAACATAATTTTAGTGAATCTGTATAAAGGAATATTTTTAGAATATTGAGGAATCTTTAATATTCCTTGAAGGCCTGAAAATGAAAGTTTCGGAACTAGGCCAACTTTATACTCATTTTTCTCAATTTTTCGCAAGGAACGTGATGGTGTAATCACATTTTTCATTAGGGAAAATGAATTCCAGACAACCTACAGGAAGGAATATTTGGGGAATCTTTGATATTCTCAAGGATCTATATTTGACCGAGTCAGAAGGGGGTGAAGTTTACATTCATATTTCATGATTTTTCACCAGGAATTCAACTGCACAGTCCATTTCTTCAACAAAGTTATGAATTTTTAGTTTGTCCCCAGAAGTGGAGGTATAATATGAATTTTTTCCATGTCTTCATTTGATTTTTGCTGAGATGATGATTTTTTGTTGAGATCCATGGATGCCACATTGTGAGAGGATCTTTGTATACCACTTTATGTGAGATATTGTTATTTTTTCATGCTGAATAAGAGCTTATATAAGTGAGAGTTATTATAGAAGAATGTCTCATGGAGATACATGCCACTCTAGTTAAGGAATATCATCCTTGTATTTGAAAAATAACACATCGTGTACTCCTCATCTTGCATCACTTAATGAAGCGGCCTCCCCACTCTTAGCATTGGGCCCAGAGACATAAACCACACTAGGTGAAATTTGTTATCAACTTGTGTGCGTTCTTTCATTTAATGGTTTCATTTATGTTTCCTCTTCTTTAAAGTATGCACATGTGGTTCTTATACTATTTCACATGAAATTATGCTAACATCATATAAGTACAGATCCTGGTTAATTCTGGTAGCTGAGAGAATCCAAATCATTGGGAGTGGTGAAAGAAGCCAATATCCTTCACTTTTTTGTAGGTGTAATCGATTCTTCTTAATCAAGAATTCTCTATGCATGTATTATCCACAATGAACACTTAATTCCTTCCTTAGTGCACATGGGAAGTTCTTCACAGTGGTTCTCAACAACTCATGTGTTCTCTTCTCTTTTATGCATCGTGCAAAGAGTCATTTCTCAAAACGCTCCATCTATTGTCATGTCTGCCTCTCAGTTTTGTTCCATAAATACTCACGAAACTCTTCTATTTACTGTGTTCATAGGTGTTTTCCTTTATCTTTATCCATTTTTTTATTCATGCTATAATCCATCTCTCTCCCTATGACCATCCTCCCCATTTCATCTTTACCAGTTTAACCTCTTGGGTGTTTTCCCACTAGCCACGTAGTTTGTATTCATTAATTTATTTATCCTTTTACTGTCTTGGGAAGTTCCCAAGCCAACATGGGTTGTTTCCCTCGATTTTATCCCATAAATTTATGACACCAGTCCCCTCATTAAAACCCCATACCAGTTCATTCAAGTTAACAACCAACCTTCAATGGTAATTCAAGAATTCCATTCTCTACCTTCTGCAAGTCTGTTGAACTTCCCAAGAAATTGACCTTCCTTAATCCCGTAGATTTTATGTCTCTTACTCAACTCATTTTAATTTTCAAAATTCAAAATATATGAGATAATTACATGGAAATATCAAGCCAATTATATGTTGGGTTGTTATATATATGGCATTAATAGACAACACAAGAAAATATATATCAGAGATCTAGTAAGGAATGAATACCCATCTATTCTCATGATACAAGTAACTAAAATCCCATGTGATAAGGTTCAAGATATTATATACAAATGGTGGAAGGGATGTGAAGCAATGCTTGTGGACGCTAAAGGAAGCAGGGGGATGACCATCCTCTAAACCCTCTTGAAGTTACATTCCAATATTAGGTCACTCTATATGATTTTCTTTCAAGGTGATTCCATTATGTTGGTGCTAAAGAGTTAGGATGTTTGTCAGTCATTTATGGGCCTCATATCCCCACATAGAAAATGACATTATTGTCATACATTAGAACTATCAGATTTATTCATTATTATGAGATTTGGATTGTAGGTGATGAGTTTAATATTATAAAATACTTATAGGAGAAAAAGGGATGAATCAGGAGACTTGATCCATAGGCTCATCATTTTGTGGAACTTATTCATGGTCTTTGAGTGGATAACCTCAACACTGTCAATGGATTTTATACCTAGCCCAAATTGGATAGGAGGAAAACACCAAGTTTCTAGCATACTGGACCATTTTCTAGTCTTTGAATCTCTATTGTATTGTGATCTCTTTATCAAAGCAGTCGTTCCTCCAAATTTAGGCTCTGTACATTGGCCAATTTGCTTAGAACTATATTTGAAAGTCACCCCTCGTAATTTCATTTTTTTATTTGAAAAATTATGGCTTTGATATCTAGATTCTCCAACAATAGTTAAATGTTGGTGTGAAGATCTAGAAATCCAAGATTACAACTGCATGCAAACCTTTCAACTCAAACTTAAGGAATTCAGTTTAAAACTAAAAGATGGAAATAGAATGGAATTTGGTCATATCCACATTGAGAAACAGGGCCTTGGAGAAACACATGTAGCAGATTCAACAATAGATCATTCAGAATGGGAATACAAATTACTTGATTTGGAAGAAGGTAAATTGATAAATCAACTAAAGAAATAGAGAAAACAGGAGGATTTCCTATGGAAAAAAAATATAGAGTTCAATGGCTAAAAGAGGGTGATTGAAATTCTTAATTATTCCATAAAGCAATGATAAAAAATCACCATAATAACCAGGTATTATGCCTTTCCTCTACGAATGGGAAATTTATAGTTCAAGATAATGACTTGGAACAAGAGCGAGTATTATATAATCATTCCATACTCGCATATCCCTCCCTAAATAGAGAAATAATTATTCATTGAATCACTTCTCGTATTCCTAATCTCATCCATCTAGATAAAAATGTGGCCCTAATGAGATAAGTTTCATTTGTAGAGGTGGAGGATGTGGTAATGACTATGCCTAAGAATAAATCCCCTAGCCTTGATGATTCACAATAGATTTATTCCAAGATTGTTGGCCTATCATAGGCCCTGAAGTGCATCTGCTAGTTAAACAATATTGGCACACCCAAACGTTATGGACATGTCTCATTGCTACTTTCATCACTTTAATTCCTAAATATAGTAGGTCAGAGAATCCCAGTGGTTTCTGTCCAATTTCTCTTTGTAATGTGATATATAAAATTATATTTTTTTTTAATTGTAAACTATCTTAAAACTTAGCTTAACAACATAATATCTCCTAAGAAAACTATTTTTGTGGAAGATAGTCAAATTCTTGATGGAGTTGTGGCTTCCCATGAGGTTTATACACTCTTTGAAGAAATAAAAAAGGGTTGGGATGTTAATCAAGTTATACGTATCTAAATCCTATGACCGGCTAAATTGGGACTACCTCATTCGATTTCTTTAGGCCTTTGGGTTCTCTCCTCAGTGGATAGATTGGATCAAGTCCTTAATCTCTACCCCATTGTATTCTATTATTTTTAATGGATATTTTACCATGACCTTAAATCCCTCTTGAAACCTTCCCCATGGGGATCCCATTTTTCCATTCCTTTTCATCTTGGCCACTAAAGGGTTGGGAATATACCTTACAAATTTTTGGATTCATAATATTATCAAGGGTCTCTATCTTTATGGGAATGATCTCCCCATCACTCATCAATAATTCGTTGATGATATATAGTTGTTTTCCCTTCCTACTGCGAAGGAATCCTTGGCCCTAATCCATTCTGTATGATTTTATGGAGGCATATGGGGCATTAATAAATGGTGAAAATCCAACATATACTTCTTCAACACCAATGGATAGTCCAGAGATACCTCACCCACCTCCTATACTTTCATATCAACAATCTACCCTTTGAATAACTGGGATATCCCTTGGTAGAAAATTATTTGTGATCTACTTATTGGTAGGGAATTCTTCAAAAAATATCTAATAAGATTGATAGCTAGGATTTTCTATCTCTTAATATGTCCAGTAAGCTTGTGCTTCTCAATTCTATTCTTCAAGCACTTTTTGTATATCAGTTGTCAATTATGGTTGCTCCTAAAGTTATTTTCAATTCCATTGTCTCCCTCTATTGAGATTTTATCTAGTGAGGTACTCAGAAGGAAAGGAAGTTGAGAATCTCTATATTCCTATGTTGGAAGGGGGTTTAGATCAATGAGATATATAGATATTGAATAAGCCCTTGGGTGAAAAAAATTTATGGAGGTGTCTTCAAGGTTGTGGGATAGGAAACTTGGTCACTCCTCTTCCCAATCAGAAGCATTAGGAACAACTAAGTTCCCTTTAGGCTCTTCCAAATGGAATTTGGCATAATGAAACCAACACTTCATCCAACGTCACACCTTTTGTGATATCCAAGATGGTTTTACTAGTATTTTGGAAATATTGGCAACAAATTTTGAGGTTGGGGGATCAGGCCAAACTTAGAGATCTAGAAATATTTAATTCAAAGCACTAGATTATTATTGTTACAAACTTTTGGAAGTAAAATCAAGGTGTAGGGATTTTGAGGGAATGAAAAACAACTAAATATTGGCCAACGCATCGACCTCTTTCTACTTTGAGTATCCTATCCCAGGAATTAAAACACTAGAAAATATTCATTTTTCAGGATTCTGGAAAACATTTTTGGGGATATCAACCTAAGGGGATGTTCACCCTTAGGGGAGCTTAATATACTCTCATTGCATGCCACTAGGATATAAATAAAAACCCCATCTAGTGGAAAATTTGGATGAACGACCTATGGAGAAAGGTTGCTCTATTCCTCTGGTTGGTGGGAAAGTGCATGATTCTCACATGGGATCGAATCAAGAGGAAATGATTTCAAGGGCCCATCCTTTTTACTCTATTTTGGAATCAAGAAGAACCTATGGAGAATTTTCTAAATGAATTCCCTTTCATTGAACACATTTGGTTACAAATTTTACTTCTCCTTGGGGCCTTGAATCAGAATCACAATAGTCTGGAGGAGATGATGGAGAATTGCAAACCTAGTATTTTTGGTAATCCAGTCATAAATAGAGCATGTATCCTAGCCCTTGGATTTTTCATGTTTGCATTATGTAAATAAAGGAATGGAAGAATATTTAAGAAAATTAAAAGGATGAAGGATCAATCGGGAAAGTAGTTAAACATAATATCCAAGAGACCATTCTCTCTGAATCCTAGGCTCAAGATGACTAGAAAATGAATCCTCAAGAATTAGAAATTCATGGCAAGTTGGAGCTCTCCCCATCAATAATCTCCTCTATTCCTCCCAAGTTATCCTCACCTATATTTTCTTCCCCCTCATTTTGTATGAAAAATATTTCAAGATTGGAACAATAGGGCCTTTAAAGATATATGCAGAAAATTGTGATGTTACAAATAATAACGGGGAATAATTTATTATATTGAAGTGAGGTTTTCTTCTGGCAGTTAATGAAGGTTACAGAAAAATTCAAGTTGGTGGTGACTGTATGTTATTAATACAAGGTTCGAAATTAATTAAGGGAGCAATGAAATACATAAAATATTGCAGAAGCAAAAATACAAAAATGCATAAAACAAGAGAGACATAGATATACGTGGCTCACCCAATTTGGGTTACGCCCATGAAGAAACAACCAATCATTCATTTTATAATATCCATCAAAATGAAGAGCTACAATGTATACCAAATCCGATGTAATTTCCCCTTTTCTCCCACACATTATCCTCTCTCTTTCTCACTCAGAATAATAATATGCAACCACAATACAATTCCATCATATAAACCAAGGGTTTTTTTCTAGGTCAAAATACCCTAAATTAACATAACTTCTACCGTCATATCATTCACCTAATAAATGGCCCAGATTGATGACGAAATTACAATATTTTACATGGTAAATTTTCATCTATTTTTAGCTTCATGGGCACTTCCCCCAAACCCCTGCGTGGGGGGGCTGGGGGGGGCTCATAAAAAATTTTGACGCCCCACCCCCCGAAGATATCCCTAACAGTGATTAAACGGGAATCCTTTATGTCCAGTTAGGACTAGAGATCTAACACGGTTGAAACAAAAAGCTCTAAATAATCAAGAAGATAATTAGGCTCCACACCCAATAGTATCCCACTTGGAGATTGATTATATAAAATACATCGTTGCTTCAATTACTAGACAATGAATCCACTTGGACCTGGTAGTTTCTCATATTCACCATCATACTTGAAGACCAATTAAAACTGATTAGAATCTCAATTTCTCCCTAGTAACAACTTTTTTTAACAAATTTTGCAGGATTCTGGCTAGTGTGTATATTTTCCAGCTTCAATTTTCCATCTTCCAACACTGACCATATGAAATGGTGCTTGAGTTGTATATTTTTAGTCTTGGAATGAAATATTGAGTTCTTTGCAAGATGAATAGCACTATGGCTATCATTTATAGCCTTTCCATCTCCTTCTTTCTGAGCAATTCATCCATACACTTTTGTAACCAAATCATTTCTTTACTAGCCTTTGTAGGATCAACGAACTCTTCTTACGTTCTTTAAAGTGCAATAAGTTTTGCAATATTTAAACCCAATTGAAAATTTTTCCATCTACAATAAACACATACCATGTGGTGCTCCTCATGTTATCTATATCACTTGCCATATCTGCATCAACATATCCCTATAAAGAAATATTTGAACCACCAAAGAATAATGATTGTTTTGTGGTACCTCTCAAATACCTGAGAATCCACTTTATTTCCATCCAATGATCTTTTCCTAGATTGTTCATATACCTTCTTGAAACTCCAACTGCATGTGAAATATGAGGCCTTATGCAAACCATTACATACATTAAGCTTCCAACTGTTGATGCATACGGAAATTTACACATATAATCCATCTCTTCGTGAGTCTTGGGACACTTCTGCTTAGTTTTAAATGGCTAGCCAAAGTTGTACTAACTAATTTTTAATTTTGCATATTAAATATTTCCAACACCTTTTCTATGTACTCACTCTAAGACAATGTTAATTTGTGATTTTTCATGTCTCTAGTTATTCTCATACCAAGGATTTGTTTTGGAGCACCCAAATCCTTCATTGAAAATTAATTTCCCCATTTTCCTTTGAGCACATTTATTTCCTACATGTTAGACCCTGCAACAAGCATGCCATCTACATATGATAAAAATATAATATAGATTCTATCATTTTCCTTTTTAAGATAAACACAATGGTTAGAGTGACATCTAGTATAACCTTATTCAAGCATAAACCTGACAAATTTTAGATACCATTGCCTTCAAGTCTATTTTAAGCTATAAAATATCTTCTTCAATTTTCACACTAACTTCTCCTTTCCTTTGACCCTATACCCTTGTGGATATTGAATATATATTTCTTCCTCTAAATCCCCATGGAGAAAGGCTTTGTTTACATCTAACTACTCAACATGCAAATCTTATGCTACCACTAGACTTAAAATAATTCTAATTGAAGTCATTTTAACAACAGGAGAAAAAAAATTCATCAAAGTCTATACCTTTCTTTTGTACAAACCCCTTCACCACAAGTCTAGCTTTCTTCCTCTGTTTACATGTATCTTCTTCCTTCAACATGTAAACCAATTTTTTCTGCAATTGTGCTTTATTTGTAGGTAACTTGACTAAGTCCCAAGTTTGGTTATGCATCAAGGAGTCCATCTCTTCTTCCATTTCTTTTTCCCACATATTTTTGGTTTCTACCTACATTGCATCTTCATATATTTCCGGTTCACCAGAATCAGTCAACAATACATAATATAAGGAAGGAGAGTATTTTTCAGGGGGTATGCTTATCTTGGTAGATCTTCTAACACCACTTTCAAGTGTTTGAGGTTTTTGTTATTGTTGTGGTTGTTGTCGTTGTTGTGGTTCTTGATCATTATGATTTTCAAGCACCTTTACTTTTTCTGTGATCTCATTAAGCACTGTGTATTCTTTGTTTTCTTTTTCCTAATTATTTCCATGCATTTGATTCTTATACAAGACTTTTTAATTGAATATGACATCTCTTCTCCTAATGATTTTTTGATTTTCGTAATCATATAAGCAATAAAAAAAACCATTTATACCATATACAATAAAGGTACATTGCTTTGATTTTGTCTCAAGATTTGTTCTATTTTCTTTATTTATGTGTACAAAGGCGTCACAGTTGAAAGCCTTTAATAGTGAGCAATTTAACTTTTTATATGTCCAAGAAAATTTTAAAAAAAATTGCAGAATAGGTACAGGCTGATGACATGGCAGCCTAGTCAGCATTTAGGAATCTTCTTAAGATTTCTTCCAATGGGACTGTGACAAGTGTCATTGATTGATTCGCCATTTTGGTTTGTGAAGGTGAAAATTGCCCAATGGCCTCCAATATTCTCCTAAGGTTGAATTCGATTTTTTTTATATGTTGGGGGACAACCTAACCAGGGGTCGCCACGTGTCCCCTCTGGTAGGCCCTCTTCAATACCAGGGTTGAATTAATTATTTTAACATGGTGTCACATATTATGAATCCTACAGTTTCAGATCATATACATATTGGAGGCATATTTTATTATATACCTAATGTTCTAAGACATATCGTAAAGTCTGATTTTTAATTATATTTCGGGTGGCACATTGTTAAAACTTAAGTCCGTAGGTATTATGGTGGAGGCGAATTACATTAAAAACCTTAATCTTATTGCAATTCCACATTTGATTTTCGTTGGGGGTCATATATTAAAGTCTGATTACATTGCAAATGGTGGTGATTATCAACATTATAACCTATCGTCAGATATCCAAAGGTTTGGGAATAATATATGGCAGAGTAAAAACATGTTATGAGGGGCGAGGTTGGGGCTCGACCCCATGACCTCCCCCACTCCATTCTCTCTACCTTTCATTAGGCCACGTTGATGTTCCTTGAAAAGGAACGAACCAAAACCATATTTATGTTTATATGGGATCTGATGGCGAAGGAAAGGAGGGGTCCAGCCCCACGGCCAACCCCCTCCCATGTGTCTGAGCAGCGAAAACCAAGGGAGGAGGTTTGAAAACGGAGGGATTTAAGTTAAATAATCCACGTTTATGTGTTAGTCTATGTATTAGTCACTAATATGCAGGGTTTAGTACTAATTAAACAAGGTTCATATGTTATGGATAAGCGCGCAGTTAATCCTTTCATATCTGCAATTAAGCACACTTAACACTAATTAATTTTACTATTAATTAGCAGTGGATTTAGAAAAAATACTATTTTTGGCGGATTCCACCGACTTTGTCAGAGTTCTCTAGAGTCTTCTCCATATTTGGAGGAGAAATTAGGGGGACAATTGTTTTTTCCATAACTGAGTCAATTTTTGACCAAATTGAGCTCAACATAGTCATTATTGACTAATTGGCATGCTATGAATACATTGTAATAGGTTGCAGAGGTAGAGGAGCAAGTTTACAGAGGTTTTTTTTACCTTGAATAATTTTGAAGCTCAGGGCCACTAGGAGGGAAGGCCATTCCTAGAGCCGCTAAAGGCCAAATTGAGTTAATATATAGTCATTTCTGATAGATTTCGAAATTTTGAACTCATTGGAGTATTTTCCAAGAGCATTTGATGCATGTAAATGGAAATTTTAGCACAATTGAGCTAATACAAAAGCCCAAGCCATGGAAGCCAGACCAAGGAGATGTAGCCCAAGAGGGGTGAACTCCTCCATCGAAACTCTATTTTAATGGATAAAATGTGATGGTTTGTTGTTATTTATGTTTTTGTTGTTCAGCCTTTTAAATGCATGCTTTAGGATTTCAAATTCACTCATAAAACTCAGTTTAATTTCCTGCTTTAACACACATAAGCAAAAAGGAAACCTGTACATCAAGCATAAGATCAGTAAATAAGTTTTATATCTGAAAATGAAATTAGCACAAAAAAACTAACATTCATAATCAGATCAAGTTGGTATCAGAGCTTGGTTGAAAGGCAAGGTTATTTGCTTGATAGTTTCTTGAAGTATTGTGCAAGTTTAATGGTTGCAAATTTGTGATGCTGACAAGGTTAAAGTTCCAGAAAGGTGAAGGGAAATTGTTGATTGCAAGTCCTGATATTAGGACCAAAAGAAGGAGAGCTACAAGAGAACCATCTTAACCCAAAGTTCCACTCATATCTGCATTTGAAGAACCTCAATTTTTATCTCAAGAAGTTGATATTGAAGAGGCACAAATTGCACAAGAAGTTGAGTTGATTGAAGAGGTACAAGCTTCAGAAGTTGAGCTTGAATCCATAGCCATCATGTTAGATGTTCGAGAGATTCAAGGAAATTCAGAAGAGGAATATGTTAAGAGAGACTTCAAATACATAAGGAGGATGGTTAAAGTTATGTTTTATGTATTTACTGCTGGGATGCCAGGAGAAGGTTCTAAGCCTCCATATGGAGAAGGAACTTTAGATGGTAATAAGGATGAAGAGATGAGTTCAAAGGGCAGTGGAGGAAAGCCACCTCCAATTTCCACCATCTTCATCATCCTCATCATCTCCATCAACATCATCTTCCACTTCCACCACAAAAACCACTCACACTCACTCAAAAGCCACAAAAGGAAAAACTCCATTACTCAAATTGGACATTATGTTTGAACTTCCCAAGTACAAGGGCAAGGTAAATGCAGAGAGGCTTGAAAATTGGATACGTCAATTGGAGGTGTATTGCAGAATTCAGAATCTTCATGAAGATGACATAAAGATCTAGTTGGCTTCATTAAGGCTAGAAGGAGCAGCATTAGTCTAGTGGGAAGAAAAAACTCAATAGGAAGTGTGAATCCATGGTAAGATATCCATTTATTGGGTTGAGTTTATTTCTTCCATTAAATGATATTTTTATCCTTTAGCATATATGAAAAAACCATTATGGGTTGGAAAAAAATTAGGCAACTCAAGGGTCAAACAGTTCTAGAATATACCCAGGTGTTTAGGAAAAGGGCTTTGTTGTTAGGAATAAGCTTGAATTCCCAAGATAAACTCTTGAAATACATTGGGGGTTTACATTCCTATTTGAAGCATACTATCCTTATGTTTAACCCAAGTAATTTAGATGAAGTTTGTGTACAAGCCACACACTTAGAGGCAAGGGGGAAACAAAACATAGATGAGAAAAGTGAAAGTGAGGGTAAAGGAAAAGGAAAGCTTTTTGGAAGAGGAAAAAGGAATAGCTCTGTAAAAAGAGAGAAGGAACAAATTGCATGCAAAAACTGTTCAAAGACTGGTGATGATGAAGACCATTATTGGCAACTTCATCCAAAATTGAAACCAAATAGACTCAAAGCCAAAGAGAAAGGTAAAAATGTTGCTATAGTTGAACATGACTTAGGGTCAGATTCAGGAGATGAGACAATGATTACAGCCATGGGTTTGAAAGGTACACATATTGCAAGCACTAGTTCTTCAAATTGCTCAAATGATACTCATCATGAAGATACAAGAATAGAAATTTTCCATATTAGAGTTGTCTCTAAACATACCAAGATTGATACACTTTTTGATAGTGGGTCACAAGATAACTTGATTTTTGAAGATTTGGTTAAGAAAATAGGCCTTGAAATTATTAGACATCCAAGACCATATCCTTTGGGTTGGATATGCCAAAACGAAAACTTGCAGGTTACAAGGAAGTGCTTACTAAGAATCGCCATCAACTCAAACTTTATTGATGAAGTTGAGCTTGATGTGGTGTCGCTTGAGATATCAGGTATTGTATTGGGAAGTCCTTGTTTGTATGATAGGAAAGAAGTATTTCATCGCCATGAGAATAATTATTACTATTTTAAGGATGGTATTGAGTATATAATTAGAGCGCATAAGAAGAATATAGGTTTTGTCTCTTATACATGAAAGTGAAATGAAGAGGATAGTGAATGCAAGTCAAAACTTGACATTGTTGATGATCAAACAAAGAGATGTTTTGAATCAAACTTTTCAAAAATATGCTTATCCTTGTAATGAGTTTTTTTAGGATGTTAACAGGTTGCCTTTGAAATAACGCGAACAAGATGTAAAACATTTGCAGCAGTCAACATCAGTGTTGAGCAGTGTTGGAAACAAGATGTCGGTGCAAGAGAGTGAAAAGGTCAAAGAGAAAGCGACAAAGAAGCTTGGCATAGAATTATTGGGTTCCAAAAATGCTGGTATATGTTTTCCAAGAGGTACATGGCAATGGCGAAGATACTTGGTCAAGAGTCGATGCAAGTACAAAGCAAAAGCAACTAAAATTCACCATGGTGAAAGTGTGCAAGGTGAGAAAGTTTTTAAGTTTCCTTTGATTGTTGACCAAGGTAGGAACAAGATGGTTTCTATAATAATATCTTGATTTTCTAAAAATTCATAAATATCACAGCACGAAGGATAGCAAGAGAAGTTCACAAGAATCAAGGAAAAAGTTGACTTTTTGTGAAAAGATCCAAATGATGAAAATGAGAAAATTTCAGTGGATAGAGACTGGAAGGGTGAGGGAACAGTGCCCTCATCCACATGATCAGTAATCAGAGATATTTTGGGGTCCAAAAGGCTTCTATTAGGGAGGAATGATCAGAGGTTCGATATTTTAGCTCAAAAATCAAAATACTCAGAATTGATTTCAAACTAAACGACAGCGACCGGCTCATCGTTAGGAATCCAACGCAACTCGTTTCTTTTAAAAGTGAGTTTGGATGAGGAAGTTGTGGTCTGTTGATCGTTGTTCAAAACATGCAATTTAAAAAAAAAAATGCAGAATAGGTACAGGCTGATGGCATGGCAGTCCAATTAGCATTCAGGGAATCTTCTTTAGTTTTTTTCCAATGGGACTGTGACAAGTATCACTACTAGATTCACGAGTTTGGTTTGCGAAGGTGAAATTTTCCCAATGACCTTCAATATCCTCCTAAGGTTGAATTCAATTTTTTTTATATGTTGGAGGACAACCCAACCAGGGGTCGCCACATGTCCCCTCTGGTGGACCCTCTACAACACCAAGGTCGAATTCATTATTTTCACATGGTGGCACATATTATGAATCCTAAGGTTTTGGATCATATATATATTGGAGGAATATTTTATTATAAACCTAAGGTTATAAGACATATCCTAAAGTCTGATTTTTAATTATATTGCAGGTGGCACATTGCTAAACCTTAAGTCTGCACGTATTATGGTGGAGGTGAATTATATTACAAACCTTAATCTTATTGCAATTCCGCATTTGAATTTCGTTGGAAGTCATATATTAAAGTTTGATTACATTCCAAATGGTGGTGATTATCAACATTATAGCCTATGGTCTAATATCCAAAGATTTGGGCGTAATATATGGCGTAGTAAAAATGTGTTATGAGGGGCAAGGTTGGGGCTCGGTCCCATGACCTCCCCCAATCCTTTAAAAGGAACAAACCAAAACTATAATTATGTTTATATGGGATCTGATGGCAGAGGAAAGGAGGGGGCGAGCCCCAGGAGCCAGCCACCTCCCATGTGACTGAGCAATGAAAACCAAGGGGGGAGGTTTGAAAATGGCGGGATTAAAGTTAAATAATCCATGTTTATGCGTTAATCTATGTATTAGCCACTAATCTGTGGGGTTTAGTACTAATTAAACAAGGTTTATATGTTATGGATAAGCGAACAGTTAAGCCTTTATTATCTGCAGTTAAGTGCACTTAACACTAATTAATATTTCTATTAATTAGTAACGGATTTATCAGAAATACTATTTTTGGCAGATTCCACCAAATTTGTTAGAGCTGTGTGGAGTCCTCTCCAGATTTTGAGGAGAAATTGGGGGAAAATTTGTTTTTTCCATTACTGAGTCAATTTTCGACCAAATTGAGCTCAGAAAGAGTCATTCTTGGCTAATTGGAATGCTATGAATACATTGGAATAAGTTGCAGAGGCAGAGGAGCAAGTTTACAAAGGTTTTTTTAACCTTGAAGAATTTTTAAGCCGAGGGCCACCATGAGGGAAGGCCATGACTAGAGCATCTGAAGGAAAAATTGAGTAAATAAATAGTCATTTATGATAGATTTATAAATTTTGAACTCATTGGAGTATGTTCCAAGAGCCCTTGATGCATGTAAATGGAAATTTGAGCATAATTGAGCTAATACAGAGGCTCAAGCCATGGAAGCTGGAACAAGGAGACGTAGCCCAGGAGGGGTGAAATCCTTCATCAATTTTTTTTTTAATGGATCAAATGTGATGGTTTGTTGTTATTTATGTTGCATTTGTACAGCCTTTTAACTTCATGCTTTATGCTTTCAAATTCACTCATAAAACTCAGTTTAATTTCCTGTTTTGACACACATAAGCAATAAGGAAACCTATAAATCAAGCATAAGATCAGTAAATATTTTTTATATCTAAAAATGAAATTAGCACAACAAAACTAAAATTCATAATCAGATCAATGAATGTTATGTTCATCCTCTCTAACTGACCATTTTCATGTTGTGTTCCTAGAACTGTCTTCTCTCTATGAATTCCATGCTCTAAACAGTACTTATCAAAATATTCGCTACAGTATTCACCTCCATTTTTTGATCTGAGACACTTCAACTTATTTACTCTCTCATTCTCAACCAAATCTTTCCATTTCTTGAAGTTTCAAATACATCAATTTGATTTAAAATATAATAAATATGGGTTTTCCTAGTTGCGTCATCAATAAAAGTAACATAATAGTGAGAGACACTGAGAGATGATACCTAAGCAAGTCCCCATACATCTATATGCACAAGCTCTAATTTTTTACTCTTTTTTTCCTTCCCAACTCTAATAAATATGAATCTCTTTTATTTCCCATAAACATAATTTTCACAGAAATCCAAATAAACATGCTTTAAACCCGGCAACAAATTTCTTGAGTGACGAATCTACATCTCCTTCTCACTCATGTGCCTAAGTTTATGATGCCCGAGTGTTGTATCTTATCTTGTGGAGGTTAAATAATTCAAATAATTAGAAATACTATTGCATAAATAAAATGTACCAACATTTTCTCTTTTTTCTATTACCATAGCTACCTTAGTGACCTTCCAGGTTTTGTCTGTAAAAGTAGTTACACAGCCTTCACCTCCCAACTTCCATGTTGAAATTACATTTTTATTCAAATATGGAATATGATTTTCCTCCTTCAATATCCATTGCTTTCCATTATGTTGTTTTATAAAAACCTTACCAATTGCAACGATTTTACATGGTTTATAATCACCCAGACGAACCTGTCCAAAATCTCCTTGAACATAGTCATGATAATGTTTCCTATCAAGTGTAGCATGGAATGAGGCCCTTGAATCTACCACCCATGTATAAATAATATTGTCTATTGAAATAATCAAATCATATTGCAACACATCACTTGTCACATTCACTTCATGCTTGTTCTCTTGTTGTCCATCTCCTTCTTTTCCCTTCAGAGATTTACATTTTTTCTTCAGGTGTCCTTTCTTCCCACATTTCCAGCACATTATCCCTGATTTGGATTTGTATCTACATTTTCTTGACTTACTATGATTTCCTGGGCTCCTTCATTTTTTCCTTTTTCTTCCCTTAGTCTCTGCATTCAAAGTATTGCCCGATCTCTCACCATATCTTTTTTGTCGCATTTCCTCGCTAAGTATGGCAACAACAACATCATAAGACTTTAAGTTACTAAATACATATACCTAGTGTTATCACTGGAAAATAAGAAAAATGACAATATTAAATGTCAAGTAGAAGGATTTACATGGTTGAGGAACATTAGAGGATCTGAAAATTTTTAAAAATCTCTAAGGTCAAGAGGCAAAAATCAAATTGTGCACCAGAGACACAGGAAAAATTTTCCTTGCGCGCATTTTTCTTCTATAGGTGCAATAATATGTACAACTTTCCCTCAAAAAGTGGCATGGTCCTGGGAGTGGCGGAAGTCACCATCCGAGACCACTTGACACACTTATGGAAATGATCCTCCACTTGAGGCCGCCCAAGGACAGCCGCCTAAGCCACCTTGGGACCTCAAGTGAGCACACAAAGGAATCAAGCGAGCACACAAAGGAATCAACCCTCTCTCTTGGGTCACCATCCACAAGTGTACCAAGAGAGGGAAGAAGGATTTGAATTTGCCTATAAATTGCCACTATGAGAAGAAAAAAATGAGAACAAATTGTTATGCTAGAAAAATTTCCCATGAGCAAGCTCGCAGTGTGTAATCCATAGCAATAGTAGAGATAGAGGATTTGGTCATTGGCCACCCAACAACTTCAATCCCTTTGGAGAAGAGAGAGGCCTTGTGACATCATCTCAAGGGTAAAAACTTCCTAGCACTAGGTCTTAGAACTCCATAGTTCAAAGGATCCTTTGGCAAGTGTGTAACGTTTTATCTTTCTTACTAATAGTGGTCAATAAGAGGGGAATTTATTCCATCATTTGCATTATTGTCTCATTTGACTCATTGTGATATTTTTTCTTTGTTTTATTTTAGTTGTGTTTCTTCTTCTTATATGCAGCATACTGCATTCAATAATTTAGTGTGTTTTATATATATTAGCATGTGTTCACTAGGCTACTAACCATTTTTTCCGCATGTGACCATAGCTTGTAGGCTGCAACCATTCCTACCAAGCACCGGTGGTTTCGAACACTTGTGCACCAAAACCAACACTATAGGATTGGCGACTCCACTTTCTTTACCCTTTAGTTAAGTGGTTGCACTTGTTGCAGGGGCCTTATCTCTACTTTGGAGTGTTGATGGGATAGCTCCCCTTCTCCTCTTCTCTCCTCATTCACTCACAATGAAGATTTTTAGTCCAGGAGTTCAGGAAATTTTACTTACAGGAAAATCGTGCCTAGTTTACCGAGACAGACGTGGCAATCCATGCAAGTTTAGCTCTAACCTGTGTGTAGAGTTGCGCACCTGTGTGATAAATTTCCACGCGGAAACCAAAGAACATATTTCTCAGTGGTTTTCATTAGTTTCCCAATTGTAAAGTGACTGGAAGCGTAGATAAAAATTGTCAGCACTGTGTTTGGTGTCCCATGATTCCTTATAATATGATTTTGGTTGTGTTTTAGTATTTCTAGTTGCACAGTTTTAAATTTTAAAGTTTATCTTCACAAAACTCACATAGTTTAAGTAGGGGCAATTGAGTGGAAAAAATCCACCTTTGCAATCTGAATTAACTCATTTTGTGAAAATAGACGCCAAAAACACATAGATAATTAGCAGGAGTAAGTGGCCCTAATCCACATATGTCCCTAATCCACATATGCTTAGCTAGTTTTCATTTTTTCCTAGTTAGGTCATTAATTTTAGTTTAAATTTTTGCACTAGGAATTGGGACCAGGACTTAATTATCTTAAGAGAAGAAAGTAATCTCTGCTACCCTTACACCTTTTGGTGACCCTAGGCATGCATATGAATTCTCTCTTTTGATCATTTTCCATCTCCCTTTATCTAATCATTTAGTTTAATCAGGAAAATTTGTAAGCGGCCCACTATCCGCATATCATTTTCTTATCGCAAGGAACAATCAAAACATAGATTAATAGGGGATGTGTAAAGGATCATTGCATATCCACACCTTAAAACTGTTTGATTGTTCACTTTTTCTCACACACTTCCACACCATACGAAAAGTAAATCCTCCTTAAATAACCTAAGTGAACTCATTAAATTTCCCCACAGGGGTCACAAGAAAAATAAGTCCAGGTTAAGACCATGGGGGTAGGCATCCAATAAGCTACCATGGTCAAGTTACATCTTGAAACATAGAATTTGACTTAATAGGGAGCTTTAAATGCATCTATTCACCCACAAGAAAGAAAACCCGAACGCCACAGAGACTCGATTTAGAGGGGGTTATGCTTAGGCCCAGTGCGTGCGATATTATTTGGGGCTACCTGGCCCATATAATACTCGGTGCTGGTAGATGATTTACCAAGAAGCTCAAGACTTGAACGCTGACATGGGATGATGGTACTTAGTGGCCAAATCTAGGGCATCCTTCCCTATAGGTGACGGTGTAGGCAACACTAGATCCTCTACCCATTACCTTGGTCAATTCTTCGGCTGCTGGAAGGCATTTCCATTTCTTTCGAGATGTTAGCCCCAGTACCCACTAGAAGATATCTTCACAAGGCCTAGTTACAATTAAGAGTGTGAGGATAGATAGGTCTTTAGGATTTTGAGTATCACGCGCAAAAAAAACCAAAACTATTTTCTGATTGATTGATCACATAGAACTAATTTAAAGGGGAATTAAACTTTTTTTTCACTTTGTTTTATGTATGTGGTCACCTTTTTTTGTTTTGATATATAAATCTCTCTCCTCTCATATAACTGAAGAATATTTCCAAAATCATACCTAGTCGACACCAGCCGCGAAATGGTATGTGGAGCAACCTTCTTCTACACATGGAACCTTTACCGCCCCTGCTACTACATTCTTCACATATTTTCAGTTACCCATCCACCATGATTCTAGAATGGAATTACTAACACATTTTAGATACACACCAGTCATCAATATCTCGGACCATCTCCATGAATGGCGGCGACGTCGAAGTTTGTGTAAAGCCAAACTCGACGATCGATTTCTGTTAGACCTCTTCCTGAAAACACTCACAGCAGAGATTTCAAAGGATGTAGTAACTCAAAAACCTACACCTGAAGAGGATGTCATCATAAAAGCCTAGTAGTTCGAGCTGATTTACATGCATTCAGGATACATTTATAAAATCCTTCCTAACACCCCACGCCTGCAAACTTATAAAGAAAATATAGGCGCATCGAACACTACAGATGGATTGATTGGGTCACTGACCCAAAATCACCTAGGCAACAGTAGTCCGTACCTCGGTTACGCATATGATCCTAACCATAACATCCCACAACTAGGATACCACTAGAGTCATCATGCATCTTCACAGAACATGACTAATATGGTGTAGTCGTACCATCATCAGCAAGGAGGACCATACCCTCCTGCACAAGGGACCCAATACGCAACTATAAATGCTGACAAAAGAGCTCCTCCCCAGCTGTCATTCAAAAACCAGGGATAGGGACCCCAATATTCTCAATCCCCAGTACAAAACCCACCAATGCAGAATAATGCACTGGTGAACTTTGAGCAACCTTTCCAGACACAATCGCGCCATTCATATAATCAGGAGAATCATAACTATCCTCCTAACATGGAAAGGAAAATCTTAGACAGGGGGGCAATGATCAACAAACAAATGGGAAATCCTAGACAGGGGGGCAACATTCAACAATGCCATCCTTGATCTCAGGCTAGGGGTAACTCCGAAATCAAAATCAGGAGCCAAATAACTCCCAAGGGTAGAATAAGAGGGCGAATCTTCGTACCAACCACTCTTGCACAATTTGTGGTGACTATGGCCATTACACTCATCATTTTCCTGACCTCCCCGAGCTGAAGAAGCTTCAGGGTAACCGAGGAAAAGGGGGACCCTCATAGCACACAACTGTCATGCAGGAGCCCTTTCCCCACCAATGGGTGGTTAGCACCCAACAGCAACAAACACCCCCGATGATTTCGGAAAAAAAAACCACGAAATCTACATGACTGGCGAAGAAGTTTTTTTTCAAACACAGAATCGAAATTATGATACCCAACCACACACCAGTTCGTCAAGGGCTGGCACAAGTGCACCAACAACACCGTTGACTATATCAAGAATTATTATTGAACCTTTGCCAAATATGGCTAAGGGACCAACTAGGCGAGCAGGAAACCACTCCAAAGCGGCCCATAATTATAGCATTGTGGACAATCTAGCGCAATCACCCATTGCCATGTCACCTTTGGAAGTATTGCAATTATGCCCAAAGAAAAGGAAATCCTTACTTTCTGCGTTAGGCGCAATCGACCCTGCCAATTCACGCCTAATGGATTTTGATTTAGATAAAGCCACCCCTAGGCTTCCTTCATTGGTCACCTTCCAGATACTGGTGTCAGTCAAAAACTATTGTATCATTGACGAGGGTGCATCCACATGCATCATGTCAAAAAATGTTTCGCAGAAGTTACAGTCTCCCAAAGTAAAGCCATCATACATCACACTCAGAACATACGATGGGTTCCCATCTAATCTCGTCGATCTCTACCAAAATGTCCCGGTCGGCTTGGCTGAAAAGATGTTCCTTATAGACATTGAGGATTTGGATGCTCACCTAGATTACAATATACTCCTTGGGCAGAGTTATATGTATGCCATGTCTGCCATAGCATCCTCCGTCTTCCAAACCATGATGTTCCCCCATGAGGATCGCATCATTACTGTCGACCAATTGTCATATCATGACAAGTGACCCCTAACAAATGTTGATTTCATTCTACCCTATGTAGACACATCTTCTTAGATGCTTACACGGTGCCAAGAATATGGCCCTGGAAAATTCAAACCGTCATCCATCCTTAGATCATTCCTAGGAGATCCCCTTGTCATACCAAAATCATCATCTAATATCACAGAGGCTCTGATGTGCATGATGTCTACATCAAGCACTGAAGCTAGAAAGGAGACAGAGACGAGTAGTAACGACACCGAGGCCTCTACCATGATGGCCTCTCTATCCTACGTCATCTCCCAAACTCCTTTCCTACACCCTTCACCTGGTTTTGAGTCACAACAAGTCTTGGCAACAATAGTGTTGCCAAACATATCTTTTGCAATACCAATTTGGTACTTGGTCCCACCTACCATGACATGAGTCACAGGAGTTACCTCTACAGGGTTAATCCCCCTCACTCATGAGGATGTCTCACCCATTAAGGAGACTGTCGCCATCATACCATCTAAGAAAACACCCATCGCAAAACCGATTGTCACGACCAAGAAAACCAATAAAAAGGGGAAGAAGGTAGAAAATCCCACCATACAACAAGAATTACAACCTTCCACCAAATGAAACATAATAGGCCACCCTACCCATATCTGCCCGGATTTGGATGAACTAAAACTGCTCCTTAGCTCTAAGGTAAATATCACGGCAACAAGTTCCTCTAAAAAGGAACTAGACACAAAAAATCAAGGCAAGGCATTGCGTACCAAACACGCATGCGTTATTTGTGGCCATTATAAAATTACACCCATCATTGCCCAGAAATACCATGATATAGGGATGCCTTATATGCCATCGAAGAATCATATCAAGAGGATCCCTCCATTCAGTCAAATGGAGAAGAACCTCGCATCATTTTATACCTACAAGAGGCATGACAGTCACCAGAAAGACTCTCATTCATCCCCCTTCCTCCTATTGAGCATTGTGCACTATGCGATGAAAGAGATCATTTCATTGCCAAATGTGCAGCCCTAGAATTGTTTCAATGATGGTATCGAGTTCATGTAGTATACCACGCTGACCTTCTAGCCATCCAGCATTCATGTCAGGTATGTGGTGGAAATCACCCACTACACCACTGTCACTATATCCCTAGATTCCATGAAGTGCTAACTATTTTATGTATGACCATAGTTTGCCTCTACCTAGAATATAGATCTGATACAGAATCCACGGATAGCTCGAAAACGCAGGAGGATGTGACAAGTAGATTCATCCTCTTCCTGTTAGCTCAAAAGCGGCCAATCGGGGACCCCTTAGTCACCCCCACCCACCCTCCATGGAGACGACCAACATGTGCATTGTGTAACACACACAACCATGTGGTCATCACATGCCCAGACCTAGAAGCGCTATGTTGCTGGTACCCGATCATGTCACCAAAGGAACAACGGGACTACCCAAGAATGACGTTCTTGTCTAGTATGTCAGGGCAACCATCATGATCAGCACTACACTTATATCCCTCAAGTGCACACGATAATTGACATCATTCATTAATTAGAGATGCACCTTCAAGATATCATCAATCCAGAACTTAGAAAATAGGATGGAAGGCAGATTGCCCCCAAGCAGCCTACCCCATTTCCACACTAGCACAGTGGGTAAGTTAGAAAGGCACATCAACCTAGTATGACCCATGTCCAGCCTAGTTCGGCATGCACCCTATGCGACATAATCTTCCACCAGGTCAATTAGTGTAAATAATTGAAGCACCTCACGAACAACTTTCACATGGTCTCCTCCCTCCCTTACAGACATGTCTCTAACCAAGAGAAAATCACACACTGCTATTTCTGAATCTTCTCACATTTTCACCATACAATGAAATGTGAACACCACCCCAAGATTTGAGTGGCAAGAGCAGTGTTAAGTCTATACTCCTCAAAATAATTAGACCTACCCAAACCAAAAACTTGAAAATGGCAGCAGAGGACTCTCTCCCATACACCTAATCATTTTCGAGTGTTCACTTCAGGGACGAAGAGTAGTGTTGGTTCCCACACAATCTACTCAGTAGGCACAGTGGTATCGTACACCATTTGCACCGACCATACCAATGAACCAAAGGCATCTCCACTAATGGAAATGTTCAGGCACCTCTGCACCAGGCACAACTTCCAAATTCCAGAAATTTCTCAACCTAATCAGGAAATTAGCCTTGCTCCCACACAAGTTTCCACGATGGAAATTCCTCTCCCACCAAATGCCGATGACACAATACACCATATAAGATTCATATCATCATGTATCGGAACCATGACCTAGGTTATTTTCTCATCAGTCATAGGTGTTTAGTCAGCTACAACTACAAGAGTAGTTGTACCAATGACGGTGCAAACTCAATCCATCTGCACCCTTTCGACCACGTCCGGTTCCACCCCGTCAACAATGGAATATTTTTCATGTCTATCAACCAGCTCCGTTAGGACTAAACATCTTCCTCGCGACCTTGCACAGACCCAATCCCCCTTCGGATCCTTATTCCACTCAGATGAGGATATCGTTGAGGCCATGACAGAGCCAGATTACCCGTGGGATGCAATGCATCATCACTCGTTTTTTATCCCTGAAAAAACATTTATCCCTAACAATACAAGAAACCAAGAGATTTATGCGATTGAATCAAAATATTTCCTTCCATCAGGGAAATTCGATTGGTTCAAGAATCCCATTTCAGCGCCTGATGTGTTCGAAGAAGGGAACATGTCAAACATTTATCCTACCATCAAGGTGAATATCTCTTGAAATCCTGAAAAATTCAAAGAAATCTCACTGAGGGTAGCATGTTCACAAGAGGAGATAACCTCTTACACCTAGTTGTTGCAAGAGTATCGAGATATATTCGCATGGGACCTCTCGGAAATGACTAGCCTTATTCCCACTATTGTAGAGCACCATATTGACACTTGGCCTGATGTACCACTCGTACGCCAGAAAGAGCGTCAACTGCACCCATCTAAGGCAGAAGCAATAAAATGAGAGATTGACAAGCTTCAAAATGTCGGGTTCATATAAACCATCGTTTACACATCTTGGGTTTCCAACCTTGTTCCCGTCATGAAAAAATGGGGCACCATACGCATGTGTACTGATTTTCGCGATTTGAACAAAGCTTGTACAAAGGAAAATTACCCTACCCCATTCATCAACCAATTCATCGATGCTTGTGCAAGACATGAGGCCCTCTCCTTCATGGATGGTTTCTCTAGGTATAATCAAATCGAAATCCATCAGACCGACCGATACAAAACCATGTTCACCACCCCATAGGACACATTCACATACTAGGTGATGCCATTTGGCCTAAAGAACATTTGAGCCACCTTCAAGAGGGACATGAATTATATATTTCATGACTTGGCACACCTCGTCCTCCCCTACTTGGATGACATCACCGTCCGATCTAAGAAGTGATTAGACCATCTTGAGGATTTGTGACTGGTATTCCAACGATGCTGACAATAGAACCTATGCTTGAACCCCCTCAAGTGCATCTTTTGCATCACTACAGGATGACTTCTAGATTTTATTGTGTCCCAGTAAGGAATTAGAGTGAACCCCCTCAAGGTCCAAGCTATCAAAGATGTACCTCCACCTAGAACCCTTAATAAATTACAAAGCCTACAGGGAAAGGCCAACTTTCTGAGACGTTTTGTCCCAAATTATGCCACTTGCACTCAAGGATTCCTGTGTATCCTTCGACAGGACATCCCGTTCAAATAGGACGATCAAGCCCAATAATTTTTTGACGCACTGAAAGACACATTGTCTTCAACACCGCTGGTCAGTCCCCCAACTACAATAAGGACTACATCCTATATCTATCAACATTTGAAACCCCTTTGTCTGGAGTATTGATCCAAGAGGGCCTGGATGGGAAGGAGCACATAATTTATTACGTTAGAAAAACCTTATCGGGCCCCACATTAAGATATGAGCCTGAAGATAAGACTTCCCTAGCATTAATTCACGCATTCCAGAAACTTCGCCTCTACATTATCTTAAGGACCACAACAGTCATCGTAGATATTAACCCCATCAAATACCTACTCATGCATCGTTTAATGAAACATAATTACGCCCACAGGATAGTCATTCTGGAAGAATTAGACTTACAGTTTCGCTCCCCCAAGAACAAGAAGGCTTTAATCTTAGCTGAGTTCATTAGGGACCTCCCAAGTCAGACAAAAGGATCACCGGTCAATGATTCGCTACTAGAAAAAAATCTCTTCCTAGTAACGAACGATGACCCTTGGTACGGAGATATTCTCCTCCTTTTACGAACCCAAAAGCTTAGAGCCTAGCTCACTCGTGATGACCGTCCATGCATTCGCCGCTAGGCACCCCGATACCACCTCATGGGAGATGTCTTATACCGACGGGGCATCAACACCATATTACGTAGATGCCTCACCCATGACCAAGCTGAGAAAGCCCTTATTAACTTCCACAATGGAGCTTGTGGTGGCCACCTCTTCGGAATGACCACTGCCCAAAAAGTCCTGCGAGCAGGATTCTTTTGTCCCATTTTATTTCACGATTGCATTTCAGCAGTCAAGAGGTGCGAGTGATGTTAACGTTGCACTCATAAGGCAAGAGCCCCTCCTGCTCCCCTGCACCCCGTCATCATCGCTGGTCACTTCTGTAAATGGGGGATCAACTTCATGACTAGCAACCCAGCATTGTCGAGCAATCAAAAATAAATTATTGTGCTTGTCGATTACTTCACCAAGTGGGCAAAAGTTATGCTCACATACAACAAAACCACAGAAATAGTTGCACAAATTATATTCAACCATGTCATTGCCCAGTTCGGTGTACTATAGGAGTTAGTCTTTGACCATGGAAAAAACTTCGAAAATGAAACCGTCCAAGAGCTATCTCACCACCTCGGATTTACACATGAATTTATGTCACCTTACTACCCCCAATCCAACAGACAAGTAGAAGTTGTAAACAAAGTAATCAAAACAATGTTACAGTGCATGCTGAATAACCACAAAACAAACTAGCTCACATGCTTTTATCCACCCTATGGGCATACTGCACAATAGTGAAAACATCAACAGGGTTCACACCCTTCAACTTAGTATACGGGGTCGAAGCCGTGATCCCCATCAAACGCGAGATCCTGAATTTACACGCTGCCATCAAAATCCTCCATGACACCTGTTGAGCCCCAAAGATGTCCTTCTTTTCCACCACATTTCACTTCATTTCCTTTGTCCCTCATCAATTACAGGCTTGAATAATCAATAGGATTGATTAGGATTACTTTAAGAATGTATATAATGACTAACTTGCTATGTTTTCATGATTTTGTTGTTGTAGTAATTTTTTACTAGACTCGGCTACAGAACGCAATCATTCTGTAGCCAGTCACCTATTTCGCAGCTATCTTCATGTTCACGCAGGTTCCAGGTGTCACCTCAAGGAAAAACGCATATGGTCGTATTCCACATCACTCCCCCATCATTTCTTGCTCTCCACGAAGTCTGAGCTCGAGTCTACAGGTGGTTATGCATGTGGGAAACCAAAACTAGGAGATAGACTTCTAATAGGACAAGGACTGTACAGATGTCCTTAATCATAGTACGAGGCCACCACCAGAGTCCTAGTTTGATTTTAGTTGGGAAAGACAATTATTCCTGTTTTATCTCAAAGACAATTATGTAATTTTTTTATAAGTATGGCTCGGGAGACCAAGAAACAGTTAGCTAGATTTATGTTTTATTGTTAGATCTCAGAAGACCGTAATACTCTGTTTTGAAGAATTTCTCCTTTAATGAAAGAAGCATCACTTTATTGAAAGAGCTGAGTCAATCTTGAGTAGATTTTTGTGCTAATCCGGTGGTAGAGGGCCCCTAAAGCTTTGTTCATATGGTTTAGATAAGTAACTTAGCCTTGTTTCATTCCTAGTTTAATCAATTTTCTGAACTTTGTGTTTTTATACTTACTTGCAGTGGATGCCACAGTTAGTCTTATCCTTACAAACTATTCCAAAATACCACTAATATTGGATGAGATATAACTGTAGTATTTTAGGATTTAATTGCATTTTTTTTTCGAAACTTTATGTTTTATGATAATTTGCATTGAATGATATAGCCAGACTTGTTTTTACAAACTATTCCAAAATATCACTCATATTAAACGAGATAGGTTTGTGGTATTTCATAGAATTAGTTGCATTTTAGTTCAGTTGAAATACTCCGGAGGTAGATGTCACTCTAGTTTAATTCTGTCACTATATTTCAAGTTTGATAATGGCACTCTAGTTCAACTCTGTTCACTGTATTTCAAGTTAGATTAGTGGCATTCTAGTTTAGTTCCAGTTCACTATATTTCAAGTTAAGTTAATGGCATTCTATTTTAGTTGTAGTCACTATGTTTTAAGTTTGATCAATTTCATTCTAGTTCAGTGTTATCCATTGTTCTTTAAGTTGTATTAACTATCAAAATCAGACTTCACAGCCGTCATTGTTTACAAACTAATATTGTTCTAACTTTCTATTAATGCATCATCATATGGACAAGAATTAGTGATATCAGTTTAAGGCCTTGATTGTTCTGCAATCTTTTGCAATTTCACAAATAAGCCTTTTCCCAAAAACTATTCTAGAAAATCTCTAACTTTCAAATGAGGCTTAGTAGTGACAAGTTGAGCTACAGAATGGATTAATCTTAGCATTACAAGTTAATTCAGAGTAAAAATCTTATTGTGCTACAAATAATATTTTCCAATTGTGTTCCAATAAACTTTTAGCCATGGATGAGATTCTTTGTAATATTGTAAGATGATTGTTTACTTAGGAGAACCTCATTTGCACTAAACTTGTTTTTTTCTCAAGCTATTCCAACATATTTCTAATGAATGAATTGGATGAGTTCATGTTATGAGTTATTGAGTTCATGTTGTGATTTATTTCCTTGCTATGAGTCATTATCAAACTTTGCATTTTTTGTTCTTTAGTATAGGTTTTGCTATGTTTTTAGTGTGGCCAACAACTGTTCTTTTTCAACATTTAGTTCTTTTCCTTCTTAGCATAAAACCACAAAACCAAAAACATCATAAAAACACTAAACACAACATAGTGAGAAACAGATACCTAGGCACATATAGTGCACCTCACTTCAGCAGTTTACTAGCCCTGGTTGACAATTGATGACCTCAATTTAGGAACACTAAGTTGAGCACACATTTTGGCGCCGTTACCGGGGAAATGTAACTAGGTAGCCTTGTTTCTTACCTCCCAAAAACAATGATATGCATAGAGAAAGAGACTCAAGGGGTAGATTCATAACAAGCAGAAGCTTGATTCCTAGAACACCACTTGTTTCACCAAGACCAAGAGCCAGCACATCTTCAACTCAAACCCACATTCCATCCTTTACTGATCCTATACTCTCAGAGGACTTAAGATCAGATATTCCATTAGAAAGACCTTCCACTTCATCCACTGAACCTATCTTAGAAGAAAATTCAAGGACCCCTGCTAGAGATATAAACTTTTCCACTTCCACAGAAGAATCAACAATGGCGGAAGAAGGGGGAGGAGGAGTCTTTAATGGATAACACACACTATTTTGAGGGGGTAGAGGTAGAGTTAGAGGAGAAGGAGGTAGAGGTGCAGAAGGAGAAGGAGGCAGAGGAAGAGGTAGAAGAGAAATGGGAAGCTCTTTTGGGTTTCCTATAGTAGATGAAGAAACCAATGCAACTATGAAAAACATTTCACCCTCTGTCCTTCCAAACTTTTATGGACTTAAAACTGAAGATCCTGAAACTTTCCTATTTGAATTTGAAGTCCTATGTAGAACCTATGACTACTTACAAGATGCTCAAAAACTTAAACTATTCCCTTCAACATTGAAAGGAGCAGCATTAAAATGGTTTATGAGTTTGATCAATAGTTCTATTAGGACATGGGAAGACATGAAACAAGAATTTCTAGAGAGGTATTTGGATTACTGTATGCCAGTCAACCATAAGGAGGAAGTGTTTAAAATGCTACAAAAAGAGGATGAAAATTTGGAAGATTTGTTGGAGAGATTTAACTACAACATCAAAAGAGCAAAAATGGAAAACCTAGACCAAGATACCTTGAAAGCTCTCTTGTTGAAGAAAATTAGGGATGAATGGTTAGATATCCTTAACATGATGGGAAAAGGGGATATATCTCAACTTACATTACCTGAAATAGCTGAATTATGTATCAACCTTTCAAGAGGGAAATCTAAAACTGTAAAAGGACCAAGAGACCCTGCTCTTGCAAGGGCAAGTAAGTCTGCTTCTGGGACAATAAGTAGGGTAGAAATAGGACATATGCTTGATGAATTCAAATCTAATATCTTAGGGAGCCTTAGTGAACAAATAGACACCCTTAAGTTACAAAACAAGAAAAAATCTAAATCTGATGCCTTAGCAATCTTTTGTCCCAAATGTAGAAAGAAACATGCCTTGAGAGAGTGCCCTTTGGATGAAAAATTTGTAGAGACTTGTGTAATTTGCTCAAAAAAACATGAGACCAAGAGTTTTCCTTCACTTCCTGGTCTTAAAGTTGTCTTTAAAGAAGAAACTCCTACAAGTTCCACAGAATCTCTCAATTTTGTCTCCAGGAGGCCTTGGCAAGGACCTCAAACACAAGGATTTCATGATCAGTTGTATAATCAACCCCCACCAAATTGGAATTCTTGGCAGCAACCTTGGTCCCAATTTCAAAATCAATCAAAAAATTGGGCGCAAAATCCTTATGGAAGATACTCTCAGTATTACCAATATCCACCATCCTATCCACCATATCCACATTTCCCTTCTCAACAAAATTTTCAACAAAATCCTCAAAATCCACAACATCAAAATCAACCACTTCCATTACCATTTTCTCAGAAAACAAATCAGTTGCCTGCCCAACCCATACCAAACCCCAACAATAAAAATCCTCAGAACACATACATGATAGAAGGCCAACATTTTCCAACTTATTTGATCACTCCTTTAGACCTTAGTGATGTTCAACTTAGGTCTGGAAGAATACTTGAAAAAAGGAAACCTTCTTTAATCAAGAGCAAGACAATTCTGAGGAAGATTCTCTACGGGTAAATAAAAGTCTTGAAGAGAACACAACTTTCCAAGACTCAAACATTGAAAAATCAAAACAAAAAGAACCAATAATTTCAACTCCTATATTAGAGCAGCCATCAATATCCACTTCTACACCCCCCTTTCCAGAAAGATTACAAATTGATAGGGGTATAGAAAAACAAATTTTGGTGCCTAATTATGATTTCCTAGATGAGCTAAGAAATGTTTGTATTAAGATCCCATTATTACAATCCATTAAGGAAATTCCAATCTTAGCAAAAACAATAAAGGAGTTGAGCATGAAGAAAACAAGAAAAAGAATAAGAGAGATAAAGAAAATTCAACTGGCAGGAAAAATAGCAGATATCATGATGGGTAAGATTGCTATTCCAAAGTATCTAGACCCAGGAAATCCAGTTTTTAAAATTCACATCAATGGAACTAAGATTCAAAACACACTTATTGATTTAGGAGCAGCAATCCATATTATGAGTAGAAAAATCATGGATAAACTGAAACTTCCTAATATTCTTTTTACACCCACATTATTACAATTAGTAGACAGATCTGTGATCAAACCTGATGGGGTAATAGAAGACATTCCAGTGTCCCTAGATTCTTGGGAATATCCTGTGGATTTTACGATCCTAACTCCTAAGAATAATCTAGGAGGGCATCCTATTATATTAGGAAGACCTTGGTTAGCTACAGCTGATGCTTTCATTAGTTGTAGATCCGGTGATATGTACATCTCTGATGGTAGTTCAACCAAGAAATTTACCTTGTATCCTCCAGCAAGAACAATTACAGAATTAGATTATACTCAATGGATAGAGAATGAAGAAGACTTACAACCTCTCTTCACAATTTCAGAAATTAGTGAAGATAGCCAGATTTTGAATACCTTAGAAAACTTTGAATCCTCTTCGGAATACAAACATGAACAATTTCAAGAAGAATCCAACATTGAGTTTTTATCATCAAGGCAAATGTCTCTTTATTCCATGGATAAATTTGGCAGCTCTACAATTGAGATATTTCCAGGCAAAACCTTAAATATAAACAAGAACTTAGAGAAATCTCAACAAGAAGAGCTAGTCAAGATTTTACAGAGACATTCTTCTGCATATGCATGGGAGTACACTGATATGAAAGGGATAAGCCCCAAGACTTGCACTCATCACATCTACATAGAGGAAAATTTTAAACCAATCAGACAACCTCAGAGACGGATGAATCCAAATCTTAGGGAGATTGTTAAGGAAGAATTGCAGAAATTGTTAAATGTTAACTTCATCTATCCCATTTCATATAGTCAGTGGGTTTCTCCTTTGGTAATTGTGCCAAAGAAAAATGGTAAATGGAGGGTATGTATTGACTACCAGGAATTAAACAAAGCTACTCTTAAAGATAATTTTCCCTTACCTTTCATAGATCAGGTGTTAGATACATTAGCTGGCAAAAAGTACTTTTCATTTCTAGATGGGTTTAGTGGTTATAACCAAATTCAAGTAGCACTTGAAGATCAAGACAAAACCACATTTACCTGTCCTTGGGGTACCTATGCTTACCGAGTATTGCCATTTGGACTATGTAATGCACCTGCAACATTTCAAAGGGCAGTACTAGGAATATTTTCAGATCTAATACATGATTGTGTAGAGGTATATATGGATGATTTCACAGTCTATGGAAACACATTTGAAGAAGCCTTAGCAAACTTGGAAAAAATTTTAAAGAGATGTAAAGAAGCAAATCTTTCACTAAGTCATGAGAAGTGTTTTATGATGTTTACTGAAGGAATTGTTTTGGGGCATCACATTTCAGGGGATGGGATTAGAGTTGATGAGTCAAAAGTTGAAGTCATCTCTAACTTATCTATTCCAAGTTGTCAAAAATATGTTAGGAGTTTTCTAGGATTTACATGATATTATCGAAGGTTTATAGAAAACTTCACCAAGATAGCATCTCCACTTTTCAAATTACTTACCAAGGACTGTGAATTCAAGTGGAATCCTGATTTCCAGTTAGCCTTTGAGACCCTGAAAACAAAAATCTCTGAAGCACCTATTTTAAGAGGACCTAACTGGAAGTTACCTTTTCATATTTCAACAGATGCCTCAGATACAGCTCTAGGAGCAGTATTGGGACAAAAAGACCTGATTCCTTATGCCATCTACTATACCAGTAAAAATTTGACTCCTTCATAGTTAAACTATACTGTAACTGAAAAAGAGTTTTTAGCTGTTGTTCATGCCATAAACAAATTTAGACACTATATAACAAGCTATGAAACTTTTGTTCACACTGATCATTCTGCAATTAGATACTTAATGAACAAATCAATTACTAATGGCAGAGTCATAAGATGGTTATTACTTTTACAAGAATTCAACATTACCATTCTAGATAGGCCTGGAAAACAAAACACAGTAGCTGATTTCCTATCTAGACTCCAAAACATCAAAGACAATACTCCAGTTGAAGATCAATTCCCTGATGAATATATTT
Organism: Pinus albicaulis; assembly: GCA_034641835.2. NCBI lineage: Eukaryota > Viridiplantae > Streptophyta > Pinopsida > Pinales > Pinaceae > Pinus > Pinus albicaulis. The sequence continues at coordinate 255,446,709 of CM076581.1, forward strand.
TTTCAATTTCTACTCAAACTCCTTGGTTTGCTGAGATTGCTAATTATTTAGTTTTAGGGAAATTTCCTTCAATAATGAATGCAAGAGACAAAAGGAAGATCATTTATGACAGTGCAAAATATTCATCGGTTGCTAATGAGTTATACAAAACAGGTCCAGATTTTATCATTAGGAGATGTGTTCGAGAAGATGAAATGCCTGAGATCCTCAAGGCATGTCATGATGAACCTTGTGGCGGACACTTTGCTGATAAAAGAACAGCTTATAAGATCCTTCATTTAGGATATTATTGGCCATCCCTTTTTAAAGATGCTAAAGAGTATGTCAAAAGGTGTGACAATTGCCAAAGGGTAGGGAAACCTTCTCCTTTAGGTGAGATGCCATTGCAGCCTCAGGTACATATTGAACCTTTTGAAAAATGGGCTTTGGATTTTGTAGGACCTATTAGTCCTCCATCAAGACAAAAGAAATATATATTATTTTTCACTGATTATGTTACTAAATGGGTAGAGGCCAAGCCATTACTTTCTGCTACTGAAGCATTTGTAGTTAATTTTCTTTTTGAGGATATTTTTACTCGTTTTGGTGTCCCAAGGGAAATTGTTACAGATCAAGGAGCTCAATTTACATCAAAGCTAGTGGAACAAATGATGGAGAGGTACAAAATTAGACACAGAAAATCTACTCCCTATCATCCACAAGAAAATGGTCAAGTGGAATCTACCAATAAATTCATTAAAGGGATCCTAACAAAGATTTTCCATTTACATAGAAGAGATTGGGTAGACAGGCTTCCTGAAGCTTTGTGGGCCTATAGAACTACATGGAGAAGCACAACAGGTCATACTCCCTATGAATTTGTTTATGGAAAACAAGTTTTGTTTCCCATAGAGTTTCAGATTCAAACTTTTAAAATGGAAGTTCAGCTAGGACTTGATCTAACAAAGGCACAAAAGCACAGATTGGAGAAGATTAATGAGTTGGATGAGATCAGACAAGATGCAGTTCAGAAAACAAGTATAGTCCAGCAGCAAAGGACTAGATGGCATGATAAGTATATCAAGGAAAATAAGTTCAAAGAAGGTGACTGGGCTCTCTTGTTTGATTCAAAGTTCAAATATTTTCAAGGTAAATTCCAAACACATTGGCTTGGACCATATGAAATTGTGAAATTTTTTGACAATGGAGCAATAAAAATCAGGACAATAGATGAAGAAGAGGTCACTTTTCTTGTAAATGGTCATAGATTGAAGCTGTATCATAAGCCACTTTCAAGAGAAGAATTTGTCAAGAGATTTCAGGAAAACAGTGATGTGAAGTTAATGAAGAAGAATTTTTCTTCTTCATCAAGTTAGTTGAATTTTCTGAATTCAAAAGCATAAAATAAAAATAAAAATAAAAATAAAAAATAAAGTATAAACATGAAAACTAATCACTTATTAGCATGTTTATACAGAAAATATAGAGTGAAAATCAGAATCTTTCTGACACTTTAGCTTTTCAAATTTGTTCTTTTTCTGCAAGTAGCTATTACAAAATCATAAGAGCAAACCCATATTTCACTTATGATTCATTTCATTCCATTCATCCATACTCCATTTCAATCTATTCATCCATACTCCACTTCATTCCATACTTCATTCATTTCATTCCATGGTCCACCTCATTTCCATCTCAGAGTTTTAAGATTGATTTCTTTCTGCAATTGAATAATACAAATCATAAGTTGCAGGTCACCTTCCATACTTCACTTCACTTCATAATTGTGATTCATTTCATTCCATTATTCACTTCACTCATACTCCATTACACCATATTTTATTATCCATTTTTAACTCGTTTCATACAACATTCCATTCATGCTTCAAACCATTCCATTCGATGTTTCAAGACTTCTATAGGTACATTCTGCAGCTAGTCAGACATTCTGCAGCCATTCAGACATTCTGCAGCTAGAGATCCTGAAGGCACTATCCAGTAATCACTTGATTTAGCAGCAAATTGATCCTGCAGATCCAAGACAACAAGCAAAATCAAAGGAGTTATGAGGACTGAAGATCAATGATTTTCAAAGGAGGATAAGGCATATCAAAACCACACAAAAATTAAAGGAAAGGCAAAGGTAAAAGTTATGAAATTATTACGGTGACAGATCATGAAAGTTTTAGCATAGTTAAGTCATGTATGATTCAAAAAGTTATTTTAATTAGTCGTATTGATCATGCTTATAAAACCTATCATAAAAACTTTGGAAAAAATACCTTTTACTCCGCCATTCCAAATCATCATTTAAAACTTAACGGTTAAGTACTGAAGTGACCTAAGCAGTCACGTCACTAGCCCAAAGCATTTAGTGATGATTTTGAAATTACATGAGAATTTTTTTGCGGTCTTTTCTTCCATGATAGCTCTCAACTCATTAATCCGTGTGAATCATCCTCACTGCATTATACTCATTTCATAACTACTCCATATCATTTCTTTCCATATCCAATTCTTAGCCATTCCAGTCTATAAAACAGAGGAAACATCTTTGGAGTAAAACATCTCTTTAACAGCCATTTTCACCGTGAGCAAAGGAGCAGTAATTTGAAGGTTGAAAATATAAGTTATGGGTCTCATAGTAAGAATTGAACCAATTGGAACCAAGTACTTGGAAGGCTATCCACAAATCAGAGAAATGCTACAGCAGGCTGGGTGGTTACAATTCTTGGAAAAATTTAATGGTTTTCATAAAGAAGTAAAAAAAACATTTGCACAGTCCTTCAATGGAGAAGAGGTCGAAATAGGAGATATTAAATTCACTATTATAGAGGCTTTCATTGCAGAAGCAACGGAATTACCCAGACAAGGAGAATGCTAGTTCAAAAATAGGGAATTTCATAATGAGGCATGGAGGCAAATACTCAAAACACCAGGTATGGATGTTTTCATTTTTAAGAAAGGTATTCCTAGCTCGGCATTGAAGAATAAATGGAGGAATATGTTACTCATTTTGCAAAAAATTATCACTTGTGAAGGAAGATTTGGTACCCTCTATGTTTATCATATTCGGTTAATGATGCATTTCTTATATGAAGAAATCAATTTTCCCTTTTTCCTACTTCATAGTCTGAAAATAATGGCCTCTAATGTTCAAAAGAGGGTTCAATTTCTAGAAACCACTTTGTATCACCATGGTTTACTCAAAATACTCATTGAAAATCATTTGAGAAAAATGGGAGATAATTGGGATTAGTTTCTAGTGAGGAATCACTTTGAGGAACCCAAGGAATCTCCACCTAAAGGAAAACCCACAAGAAGAAGCAGGAGAAGGGAAATTTCCAAAGCTGTTGAAACTAAAACTGGTAAATCAATACAAGAGGACAGTGAAGAGATGATTTCTGAGAAATTGGATGAAATTAAGAAGCAGCTTAAGAAGGAGAGGATAATGAGAAAATATGCCAAAGAAAGAGGTGAAGGACCATATCAACCAAGACGGAGCCACGGACTCAGAGGTATACTGAAGAAAACAGGGGTTAGACAAACAGGAATCATAAACATTGAGGATGAAGAAACACCTACTGCTAGATCACCTGAGTACCAGTACGAGGAGGATCTTGATGAAGGAGCTCTAGAGATAGACCCAGCACAGCAAAAAATTTATAATTATGTCGAGACATTAGAGAAGAGAGCCTCGGAAAGTAGAGACAGAACTCCTAGCCCACCAAAATCTGCAATTAATGAACTAAGAAGAGACAAATATGAGTTAGAAGTGCTCAATAGGCATATCAAGAATGAGAATGAAGTTTTAAGGGAGCAGGTTAAGCTGAAAGGTGATATGAATACAACTCTGTCTCTACAAATGAAAAAGTTGCACAAGGCCAGTGAAAAATTGAAGAAGAAAAACAAAAAGTTAAGCAGGGCACTTAAAAATTTGAGATTCAAGTTGATCATAAGGAAGCCCAGGAGGCCATTTACTGTCAGGCAAAGCAGAAGAAGGGGCCTAGATGTCCTAGCAGAGGTCTCAGAGTACATGGATTAGTTGCATGAGGACATGCAAAAGCCTTGCAGTGGGGGTATGTTGAGCCCCAAAGATGTCCTTCTTTTCCACCACATTTCACTTCATTTCCTTTGTCCCTCATCAATTACAGGCTTGAATGATAAATAGGATTGATTAGGATTACTTTAAGAATGTATATAATGACTAACTTGCTATGTTTTCATGATTTTGTTGTTGTAGTAATTTTTGACTAGACTCGGCTACAGAACGCAGTCATTCTGTAGCCAGTCACCTATTTCGCAGCTATCTTCATGTTCACGCAGGTTCCAGGTGTCACCTCAAGGAAAAACACATATGGTCATATTCCACATCACTCCCCCATCATTTCTTTCTCTCCACGAAGTCTGAGCTCGAGTCTACAGGTGGTTATGCACGTGGGAAACCAAAACTAGGAGATAGACTTCTAATAGGACAAGGACTGTACAGATGTCCTTAATCATAGTACGAGGCCACCACCAGAGTCCTAGTTTGATTTTTGTTGGGAAAGACATTTATTCTTGTTTTATCTCAAAGACAGTTGTGTAATTTTGTTATAAGTATGGCTTGGGAGACTGAGAAACAACTAGCTAGATTTTGTTTTATTGCTAGATCTGAGAAGACCGTAATACTCTGTTTTGAAGAATTTCTCCTTTAATGAAAGAAGCATCACTTTATTGCAAGAGCTGAGTCAATATTGAGTAGGTTTATGTGCTAATTCGGTGGTAGAGGGCCCCTGCTACCTGAGAAGCTTTGTTCATATGGTTTAGATAAGTAACTTAGCCTTGTTTCATTCCTAGTTTAATCAATTTTTTGAACTTTGTGTTTTTATACTTACTTGCAATGGATGCCACAGTCAGTCTTATCCTTACAAACTATTCCAAAACACCACTAACATTGGATGAGATATAACTGTAGTATTTTAGGAGTTAATTGCATTTTTTTGAAACTTTATGTTTTATGTTCATTTGCATTGAAAGATACAACCAAACTTGTTTTTACAAACTATTCTAAAATATCACTGATACTGAACGAGATAGGGTTGTATTATTTCAGAGAATTAGTTGCATTTTAGTTCAGTTGAAATACTCCGGAGGCAGATGTCACTCTAGTTTAATTCTGTCACTATATTTCAAGTTTGATAATGGCACTCTAGTTCAACTTTGGTCACTGTATTTCAAGTTAGATTAGTGGCATTCTAGTTCAGTTTCAGTTCACTGTATTTGAAGTTAATTTAATGGCATTCTAGTTTAGTTGTGGTCACTTTGTTTCAAGTTTTATCAATTGCATTCTAGTTCAGTGTTATCCATTGTTCTTTAAGTTGTATTAACTGTCAAAAGTAGACTTCACGGCCTTCATTGTTTACAAAATAATCTTGTTCTAACTTTCTATTAATGCATCATCATATGGACAGGAATTAGTGATATCAGTTTAAGGCCTTGATTGTTCTGCAATCTTTTGCAATTTCACAAATAAGCCTTTTCCCAAAAACTATTCTAGAAAATCTCTAACTTTCAAAGGAGGCTTAGTAGTGACAAGTTGAGCTGCATAATGGATTAATCTTAGCATTACAAGTTAATTCAGAGTAGAAATCTTATTGTGCTACAAATAATCTTTTCCAATTGTGTTCCAATAAAATTTTAGCCATGGATGAGATTCTTTGTAATATTGTAAGATGATTGTTTACTTAGGAGAACCTCATTTGCACTAAACTTGTCCTTTTCTCAATCTATTCCAACATATTTCTAATGAATGAATTGGATGAGTTCATGTTATGAGTTATTGAGTTCATGTTGTGATTTATTTCCTTCCTATGAGTCATTATCAAACTTTGCATTTTCTGTTCTTTAGTATCGGTTTTGCTCTGTTTTTAGTGTGACCAACAACTGTTCTTTTTCAACATTTAGTTCTTTTCCTTCTTAACATAAAACCACAAAACCAAAAACATCATAAAAACACTAAACACAACATAGTGAGAAATAGATACCTAGGCACATATAGTGCACCTCACTTCAACAGTTTACTAGCCCTGGTTGACAATTAATGACCTCAATTTAGGAACACTAAGTTGAGCACACAACACCCAACCTCTATAACAATGCTTAGTAAAACTAGACTTCATCAACAAAAGTCGATGAAAGTCACTCCAGCACAATGAGGCCCATAAAAATTGGGTGAAAGCATCATTTGATTGCAACATCACTCCTTGATCATTTACCAAGGGGGATTTAGTTGTCCGCTACGATGTCGCAAAAGAATCCCTAGGGCTACGAAACTTTAAAACCTTGTGGAAAGGACCCTATATCATAAAACATTGTCTCCTAAAGGGGGCATACATCTTGACAGAGCCCAACTGAACATGCCTGAGAAACCCTGTCAATGGTCTTTACCTCAAGAAATTTTACCCACAAGCACCAAGAGGGCTCAGCCTTAGAGTTAACGTACACATAACAAAACTTTATTTTTGATCACAGACTTGTTACAAAAAGTGCTCTAGTGTCAAAAATGGATTTTCAACCCAACCAATACTTTGGATTCGCTGATGGAGCATCACGATGGTCTTAAAGTTTAGCAACAACCACCTGGGTCATCTACCACCCTGACCAATCACCATTCTTTACCAATGGAGCATGCATCGGATCAGCGACAAACAATCAGGTAGAATATGACGTCATCATTAGGCTCATGTGCGATGCCTTCAATAAATGCATTATCCACTTGCATATCTACTTTGATTCCCAGTCAGTGGTTTCGCGGTTAAACCAAGAATTTGAGGTACAAGATTCGCATCTGTTTAGAAAATATTTGCGTGAAAAAATATTAAGCCATCAATTTTATCACATCACATTCACACATGTGCCAAGAAATCAAAACCAGACAACAGATCACATTTCTAACCACATCCTAAACTGGAACACATCTCGGATAAACCATCATACATAAAAACATAAAACATAAAAAACATAGATATCCATCAGGAATACACATCATCCATAAAAACATATAAACAGTGGGCACACCATATAGAACCGTAAAAAATACAACTCTCATATATATACACCAAAAAATGTATTTCTGAGTACAAATGATGAGTCATGTATCTGACCCATAGGTCAGCCAAAATTACATATACAGATATTGACAAAAATAAGGGAAGCATCCTCATAATGGGTGCTTTCCCTGTGTACAAAAAGTCTCTAGGGTTGTGCCCCTCCAGGTTGGGCACTTGGACCCATGGCTACTCCCGGTGCCAGTACTGGGGTAGCTATCAAAATTGAGGCTGCCACACAGCGCAGAGTCAATCAATATCCCCTCTCTTGGGCCATCAGTGTCTCTAACCAAGAATCATACAAATCATCAACAAACCCATGGGTAGGCATATCCAGGGTCAGTCAGTCCATGTGACCACATGCATCCTCCAATTTAGTAGCTTGGACCTGTAAAGCAGCCATCTGCTCGCCCATCTCTACCATGCGGGCATCCATTGCCTCGATGCGAGCGATTGCTACAACGCACTCTGTAGAAGCCAAACCGCTACCCTCTCTAGACGGGCCAACCCTGTCTCCAGGAACTCCACCCTGGGGCTGCACTGGACCTCCTCCCTGCCCCTCGGGTGGGGGCAGAGCTCCTCAAACCCTCTGGGGTGGATGGTGTCTTACCAATCGAGCTGTAGGGCGCCCAACCTTGCCAACATCTGCAAGAGTAACATACTATGTCAGTATCATCATAATACACATATAAATCATAAATACTCAACAAATGCAGATTAAAAACACAAAGAGAATACATGTTGGTCCCCGTGCATATCCAGCAGGAAGACCCATGTCAGGGTCTCCTCAGAAATCCATCCTGGCGTATGGGTAGGGGAGGAACATCTAAGGGTTGGCCTTAAACCAAGCCTTAGTGTTTGCATTCCAATAACGCTCCACCACTCCTCCCCCACCACAAGGCATAACTAGAGCCCACCTCCTCATGTGAGGGACCCGATGACCCCCCATAGGCACCTCAAACACGAGTCAAAGAAACACCAATCTCTCATACATGATGCTACAAAGGATGCTAGCATAAGTGAATAGCTTAGATCCCTCACAAACCTTCGCTAAATGGGCACCATCCTGTCGCAGCAGTGATGGGAAAAATCAAAGAAGTGCCTGACCCTTAGAGAGAGCAAGACACCTAGCTACAACCCTAATGCCCTATGTGGTGATGACAACCCCGTTAGTCACATAATCATCACTATAGCACATCGTTTGGAAAAATCAGTCACTGACTCTATCAGAATGCACCCCTCCATGAGAGGCGCCCCACCACAATGAATTTCGACAAATCGTCGAAGGTCGACCTTCCTGGGAGGAAGCGGGTATGGGAACACCTCACCCTAAGGCAGTAGCCCTATCACAAAATATATATCCATCTCTGGATGGATAATAAATTCACATCCTCACAGCACCATAACTCTATGTCGATTGTTCTAGCAGTGGACCAGGTAGTGCTGTAACCGATCATGCAATCGCAGGATGTCATTCTCAAGGAACTGGAGAAGACCCCATCGCGTTAACTGCTTATGAGCATTGGAATCTCATGCACAACCATCCAGAGTTCAGGCCAGTCTGTCTCCCTCCACAACATCATGTCACCAAGCAGATACACATCAGTGACATAAAAAACACCAAAATTTTGAGAAATTTACCAAAAAAAAAAAAATCCAAAAATAGCTTTGGCCTTTCAACGTGCTTGTTTCTCAAATAGGCACGTTAACCGCACACCTATATCTCAGAAAGGTGCAGAGGCTATGTGCACAAATCATTGGTAGGCGCGAAATTTGTGCGCAAAACCTCAGCGTCGCACGGAAATTTCGTGTTTGTACCTTGATCGCCCGCGTGGTCAAAGAAAAAAAAATTTGGGTTTCATAAAAACCCAGTTTGTATGGACCCCTACCCAGTCACACTAAAAAAATTAAATGCTAGATGTTTTGGGGCCTACCTGGCTCTAGTAGCATGAATCCCGGGTGCATAGGCTGACCGCAATGGCAAAAAAAATCAGCAATAACCTCTGACCTCTTAAACTCTCAAACACTCAAATGTCACAAATGAGCTGAAATGAGTCATATTGTCCTATATGTCACCCTTATCAGATTGTTTGAAGGACCATAACAAGAGATCAGAGGGCCCAATTGTAGAACCGAAAGAAACACAGTGATCAACACCTCATGGCACCCAAAGGAGGTTCCACACATTCACACCTCCAAAAAAATAAATTTTTAGTCCCAACAAATATGCCCTCTCTTATCTTATGTTTATTCAGCACATGTTTTCAATAATATTTGAATGAGGAAGATGCTTTCAATTGGGGTATTTTTTTACCCTTAGCATGATAGATTCCCAGAGTAACACTGCATATCTTGACATCATTTCTCCAGAATAAATTAACCATAGGTTCCAAACACTTGACCATGCTTATCATCGCCCCACCTTGCACATGATAAACATCCTCGTTGGTTGGTAGAGCCTCCCCTCCATGGCGTCCGTCACTCAAAGTAGACCATGAATCAAAAATCATGACGCCATGGCCATACCACCTCAGTTCGGGAAGCACTTCATGCCCATTCATCCACCATGCATCAAGTCAATTTTTATCATACCGAAATAAAACCCCTTTCTCAGACTACCATTTTTTGCAAGAAGATCGAATACGCACCACCACGTCTCGCACTTTTCCTACCATCCCTCCATAGACATAGCCCATCTGTTATATTTTCCATCTGCTTCATCATCCCCACACAAGAGACCAACCAATGGGGCCCCCACCCTCAGCAAAAACACCTTCCTCACATAATCAGTGAGTGAGCATTTTTATGTTTATGGGGCACCCGTCTCTATGTTTTGTACAATCCAATCCCATTTTTTCATTCTTTTGGCAAGTGTACAAAGATCTCAAAAAGAGAATAGTCCCCCACTCACCCATCCATTCTTCTCCCATGGCAACAGTCCCTAGTCACCTCTAGTCGGAGCATCACACCTTCCACACAAACTCACCACAACATTCATAACCAACATATACCAACCCTGGAAATCCTACCGACTCCAAGGATTTCCTCATCAGAAATAGTTATGACTACCACCAAACTTATTTTTTATGCTCCAACCTTGGGCCACTCAACTCCGATCATCAGTTTTCAGTCACCCCTTTCCATTGTGCCTATGTTAAACCTATCAATCTGGATACCCTGGTCCCTTTCATCAGTATCTCTCTCATTCGGTTGAGGCTTCCTTTGTGTCAACTTCAACACCCATTCTCTAAAAAGGAAGCAGTACCTTGGATGGCTCCTCACCACAATAGGGTCATCCTCGGGTGGCACTGTGGGAATCATCATTGCCCATAGATGTCATCAATCCTCCTAAAATTTGACTACAACACACACTTTCATGTCAAGATGGTATCGTACTTTACAACCATTGCACTTTTCTCAGATTCATCGAAGAATTATGCCATTATAAGCATCTCTTTTAGAAATTTTTACATGCGAAGGTCCCAATCATACACCCATGTGTACAATGAGCATTTATATGCCATACCAAATTACGCATGTGGGAACCACATTCAACCTATCATAAAAGAAAAAAAGCCCCTAAGGGCATCAACAATCGTCGTCATCAACCAAATCAGTAGATCACTACCATACCCGTAACACAGGTAGAAACTTTATCTATCAAAAATATTTGTTTAGCTAGCCAAATCATTACGAGCATGGGACATTCCCGCCTCATAGAAAAATTGTATTTATTTTATCATACTATTCCTTGCAAGTTTTCGACAGAACATGGTCACTCTTCTACCCACTGTAAGGGGTTTCCAACCTTGGGTTGTGTTATCACTCAGAAAAATGTGAAACAATTACTTGACATAGTCATACAGTTCATTTATCAAAGGTCTAAAATTGGTATAGGACAATTTCATTTTTACATATTTAACCTATCCTTAAATTCAAGGCCACCTCCATTTTATCTCAATCCACCTCCATTTAGGTCATGTCATGTCCCATCAGTCATTATTTGTTGTTATCTTTCATTTCCCATGCTTTTAAATTTGAAAAAGGACACTTTAGCCAATTTTACCTCTTTTCGTAGCGTTTTACACTGAGAAATAGTAGTTTTCACTACGAAACTGCCTAATAGTTTTGTAGCGAAACTGTCAAAAAATGAACTAGCTACACTACAAAAAATAATTTTTCTGTATGTCTTGTCAAATCCGATGCAAAGTGTCATTTCATGATTAGAGGAGTTAGGGTGGATGTCATTCGAGTCTATTAGGGTTAATTCAAAAGTACAAAGTCATGTCTAAGGTCATCATTACCATTTTTAGCATGCATGTGTCATGATTAAGGCATGAATTGTCATCGAAACCATAAAGCATTACCCAATTGAGACTTTTTTTCATTCTCTACTTTATCCTAGCATGTTATTGGGATTCTCGAGAGTTGCTTCATTGAGCCAAGCAGGTTGTTGGCTTTTTCAAAGGTTGCAGGTGTCATTAATCAAGCGAGGCAGAGAAGATATAAAATCACCATGGATGCAAGGAAGAAAACTAAAAAAGGTGGTCACTGTTACAGGTATGAGCCCATTGACATGAATTTGTTAAATGAAGACCCAACTACCTTGGAGGTATTCAGAAGAATAGGTTTTTTGCAATTCTGCCAAAGGCTGCAGGGTTGTCATCTACAGGTTTCTAAAGACATTGCTAATAGTTTTACTAGTAAAGCTTCAAAGGTGGGAATGTTAAACCTCACAGTAACATGAGATAGTATTTCAGTAGCAATAGGAATCCCTAGAGGAGGGTAACAGTGGTTTAAAGGCATCAAGTTCACCATGTAGGACTACAAATAATTCATCAAGCCAGAGCATAGTGAAATTGATCTCACAAATGTTATCCAAAGGAGTTACATGAAGGAAAACTTTTCAAAACTGTTGATGATCATTCAGAAGTATTTCACATGGTCTACTCCTACCACCTTAGGCTTCTGCTACATTTTGTGGGTAATAGGTCTCTTGACTTGCCCTTTTATTTATATAGAAGTCTAACTAAAATTTCAGGTAAGGTCCAAGTTAAAAAAGAAGGAAATGAAAATTCTCTTTTTCACCATGGTTTGATTAAGTTGTTGGTGTTAGAGGAGTTGAAGATATTAGGCAGAGATTGGAAATCCTTTCTATTCATGAGTGGTTTTGAAGTAGATTTTTTCACTCCTAAAAGAGTTCCCAAACCTAGAGATATTTTATCACCAACAGTGGCAGCGCAGTTAGAACCAGTGAGCATAGAGACAGAGCCTTTGCATAAAATTGACACACCCAAAGCTACACCTACAAAAAGGAAGCCAACAGTTAGCAAACATGGCAGCAAGAGAATTACTAGGAGCCAAACAGTGGTTAATGGTAACTTAGAGGACATCTTGCATGCAATTGATATTGAAGAAACTCCCATTTTCCAAGTTGAAGATGTTGAAGATGGGGGAAGAAAGCTAAAGAAAGGCAAGACAGCTAAAAAGTTAGAGTTTGCAGGTGATGATGTTGGTTTCTTATTTCAAGCTAGAAAGCCAATGAAAATACATGAAAGAAAGGTCATGGAAAGTAGCAAAGAGAATCAGAAGGTCAGTAAAACTGCTCAACCACCACTAAGCATCATAGACCTCTCCTCACCTGCAAAATAAGAACTGGTCATCAAACAAAAGAAGGGTAAAGAGAAAATCACTAAAAAATCAGAAATTGAAACCCTTAAGGAGCAGTTGAAAGAGGCAGGTGAAAAGATATCAGTCTTGAGGAAAGAGGCAAAGAAGCATAGAGTTGAAAGGGTACAGTTTGAACAAATGAGGAAGATCTGGGAAGATCAAGTCACAAGTGTCTCAAAGACCTTGAATAATACAAAAAAACTGATAAAGTGGGCTCAGCCATTAATAAGAGAGGTAAAGAACATCAAAAAGGTAAACCTACACTTGCAATCCAAGAATAGGACATTGAAGGACCAAGTGAAATATCTTCAAGAGAAATTGGAACTGATTCATGAAGAGTTGGAAAAGAAAGGTTTGAAAATGACTGTGGTAAAAGAGCTTATAGCTCAGCTGATTGTTAATCAGGAAGAAACACCATAGGAGGAATGAGTTGAGATTTAATATGTCTTAGAAGATTCATTACATGCAAAGAATCAAGATTTTGCAGCTAGAGGTCAGTTTTTTAAGACAATTTTGAAAGGGAAATTTTCTATTTTTTTACACAGTTTCGTAGCGTGCCTCAGGCTTAAAGCCAGGAATACGCTACGAAAAAAATTGTAGCAGCTTTTTTTCTTTTAAAGTCAATTTTTGCAGGATTAAAGGAGGGGGATTCATGGTGGTAAGGTTTCATGACTTGATTAACATGATGGAACAACAAAGGACTAAGGTAAATGGATGCAAAAGCCACTTTTTCCATGCTACCAAAACTCGCTACGAAACTATCTTGTTTTCGTAGTGAGCTATTATTGAAGGGTTTTGAACATATTAAAGGTAATTTTGGCCATCTGGAGACCTCCAACGTGTCAATGGAGATTTTTATCAGATATTTATAACTCAAAGGGAGTGCCATGAAGACGGGTCATCAGCCAAAACAACGTTGAAGATAAGGGTCATATTTTCCTAAAAAGCAGGATCATGCTCCACAAATCTAGGGATGTTTTAAATATGTAAAGTGGAGGTGAATTTGTTCATGTGTCTTTCGAGCATTTGATACTTATTTTGTAACCATCGTGTAACTGTTTCAAATATGTGATAAGAGCAATGTAATAAATAGGAGTTAGTGTCCTATTAGGAGATGGTTTCTTTAAGGTGTCGCTGTCAGTTTTCTGTTAGAAGTTATGTATTTCAGTTATGAAAGGTGTTATAGGATAATTCGATGATCTACCCACTAGGAAGATCATCCTTGTTGTAAAGAATGTCCATTTAAATACAAATCATCGAAGTAGTAAAGGGTTCGAGAACATTTGCACCAAAATGTTGCTTTTATGTTTTTGACCTATATCAGTAATACAAAGTGACATTCTTCTTGACAGACTTAATATTCTCAGGAGGTTTTTGATGTCTTATTGATCTATATCTTTATTTTTTATCACTTGAAGTAGAATTCATCTCTATTACTCAGAATTCATAATTTTATGCTCTGACTTCCTTTAGTGATGAGATGACTGGGTTTTCCTATGTTTTATGTGTGAGTTGCCTTTGTTAAATACATCTATCTGCCTCAGCTTCCATGTTGAAGAACCTTTGTCACTAAAAATACTGATTTTTGACTCCATAAGCCAAATGGTAGCAATCCTGCAGTCTTTTCAACCTATAATCATAAAAAACAAGTTACAATTTCCATAGAGTTAGCCATCTAGTACTATCATTATTCAATATCATAAAACCCCCTTAAGAGAGCCCTCTCAAACTGAAGAGGCTAAGCTTTAGTTAGAAGTGGTTTAAAACAGTTACACTGACTTGTTTGATAAGCAACCAATCAAGTAAAATTTTGTGATAACAGGTTGTACGTATGTCTCTCTCTCTCTCAACACAGGTTACACAGAAAAGAAACTATAAAGTATTTCGGCTATACAATTCTTCCTAGACTTCACACATTAGGGGGAAACTGTTATCACTAGAAAATCAGACAAGAAAATGATAGTATTAAATGTTAATAAAAAGGATTTACAAGGCTGAGGAACATTAGAGTATCTAATTTTTTTTTTAAATCTCTAACGTCAAGAGGGAAAAATCAAATTTTGCACCAGAGACACAGGAAAAATGCGCTTTGCTCGCATTTTTCTTCGATAGGTATGCTAGTCTGTGCGGTTTTCCCTCAAAAATCCGCGCGGTCCTGGGAGTGGCAGAAGTCACCATCCGGGACCACTTGATACACTTCAAGAAATGATCCTCCACTTCAGGCTGCCCAAGGGCAGTCGCCTAAGCCACCCTGGGACCTCAAGTGAGCACACAAAGGAATCAAGTGGGCACACAAAGGAATCAACCCTCTCTCTTGGGTCACCATCCATAAGTGTACTAAGAGAGGGATGAAGGATTTGAATTTTCCTATAAATTGCCACCATAAGAAGAAAAAAATGAGAACACATTGTTATGCTGGCCAAATTTCACATGAACAAGCTATCAGTCTGTAATCCAGAGCAGTAGTAGAGTTAGAGGATTCGTTCATTGGCCACCCAACAAATTCAATCCCTCTGGAGAAGAGAGAGGCCTTGCAACCTCAGCTCAAGGGTAAAAACTTCCTTGCACTGGGTCTTATAAGTCCATAGTTCTAAGGATCCTTTGGCAAGTGTGTAATGTTTTATCTTTCTTACTAATAGCAGTCAATAAGAGGGGATTTTATTCCACCGCTTGCATTATTGTCCTGTTTAACTTATTGTGAGCTTTTGTATTTTTTTAGTTGTGTTGTGTTTCTTCTTCTTATATGCAGCATACTACATTACATAATTTAGTGTGTTATATATATATTAACATGTGTTCACTAACCTGCTAACCATGTTTTCTGCCTATGACCATAGCTTGTAGGCTACAACCATTCCTACCAAGCACCGGTGGTTTGGTACCCTTGTGCACCAAAAACACCACTACACCTAGTTATTAATAGCCATAACTAGGTCATTCCAAATTTCTAGCAATCAACATAGAAATAACATTTCCCTAACTTCATCATCAAAATTTACACCTACAAAACTTAACTAACAGTAAACCGTGTTAAATTCATTTAAATGATCAACAACATATCCACCTTCTGATATCTTCATATTAAATAGACACTTCATAAGAAATACCTTATTTGAGGTCGAGGGTTTTTCATATAGTTTTCCCAATTTCATCATTAAACCTTATGTTGTGGTTTCCTTTTACATGTTTAATGCCACCGATGCTACCAGACACAACCGTATTGTTCCTAGTGCCTTTCTATCAAGAATATCCCATTTTGTGTCTGTCATGCTTGTCAACTTCTTTGATTTTATGCTCAATGGTAGGTATAGATATTTCTAATACATATAATCTTCCATATACATCTTCCATAGTTGGTATTTTTCGTTGTTAAATTTCTCGACCCTAAACCTACCATATTCCACCATTACTCCCACTTGAACCATAAACCTTTCTCTCTTGTGATTTTATCAGCCAAATAAACCTTTGACTCTGATACCAGTTGTTAGAAATTAATTAATGGAGCAATAAAATACAAAAAATATTGTGGAAACACAAATACATAAATGCATAAAATAAGAGAGACACAAATATATGTGGTTCACCCAATTTGGACTACATCCATGAAGAAACAACCAGCCCTTCCTTTGATATTATCCAGTAAAATGAAGATATACAACCTACAACAGATCCATTGTAATTTCCTCTTCACTCTCACATAGTCTCCTCTTTCTTTCTCGCTCAGAATAATAATACACAACCACAATATAATTCCCTCATATAAACTGAGGTTTGGATTCTACAGAAAAAGCCATAAATTAACATAAATTCTACCATCATATCATCCGCCTAATGAATGACCCAGATTGACTACGAAATTACAGTATTTTAGAAGGAAAATTTTCATCTATCTTTAGCTTCTGGGGCTCCTGGCGGCGATTAAATAGGCGGTGTTGCCTCCCCATTAGGAACATGGATCCAATGTGTCTAAAAAAACACCTTTGAACAATCAGGAATATAATCAAGCTCCGCACCAAACATACATATAATTTGGAAAATACTCAATGGTATGCCTATTGAAAGACTATCAAAGAGCTAGAGAATAAAGCACATTATCTCCCACTTCCAATTGTTGTTTTGATCTATCCAATATGTCATAGCTTTCCATTCCAGGAAAACTGACAAAAAAGAAGTGGATATTTTGTTGAATCTAGGATGTGAGGATAATAAGATATGTCTCTCGGAAACTTTGTTAAAAAAAATATTATTTTGATTAGAAAGATTCTTTATAATCTATTTCAGATTTGATAAAAGATCTCCAATTGGGGTGACTATCCAAGTGGCAAGGGAGGTTGGAGGCAGGGTTGTGTGTGTGTTGGGGGGGGGGGGGGGGTGTGGGGTGTGGCATGGCCTCCCTACCTCATCCAACGAATGGGGACTTAATTACATTGGTTGATGAGGAACAAACTTCATACAATAATTTCTCATGTGCAATGTTTAGTTAAAATTTGGTATTTATGTTGGTCCTAATTACCATCCACATCACTAGTGGGATTGTTGTCTGGGTACTTCGGTAGCCTCAATCTTGGGATAGGAGGAAACTTAGCACGTAAATGGCATAATTTGTGACTTTTCTTCGCGTCTAGAACATCCACCTCTAGTTTCAAGTGTTTGTATCTTGGGCATGCATGAAATTGATCATGATTCATAAGGAAAAACAATATCGAGATCCGAATGAAAAGGTGGTCACAAGCTTTTAAATTGAATTTGCACTTGTTGCACTTCCTCGACTATTTTTTTTATGGGGAGTTCTAGAGCTGAGGTTATTCACTGAAAATGACACCTCCCTGGGTTCTACATCTAACTATGTGTTGAATTCAGTGATGATTGATAATGATTGCAGCTTTCAATCTCCTCCTTCCCAAAATATTCATTGTTATGGTTTTGGGTGGTTTTGGCTTAATTTCGAAATTTCATGTTTAATTATGTTTGTGGTGCACTGGGACAGGTTATTTTGTTTTCTCTAATCTCATGAGGGGATTTTTTTTCTAGAAGTAGCTCTCTATGTTTCTAGTGTATGGGTCTCTATATTCATGTGGGTGTGTGTTTCCCCATATCTTGGGCTCCTTTTGGCATGTTCTTAGTCTCGCTAAGCTTATTACACTCCTTTACTTCATTCTAATGTGTGGCTTTTGTCTTTCTACACTCTAATCCCTTTTTGGTAAAATTCCTCGGAAACAGGTGTAAGTGTAGGGGTGGTGGGGGTAGAGGCTAGCAAGGTCATTTTCAATACTAGGCTCAGGCTCAAAAGCAACAAAATTTTTTCACTTTGTCGCTCCTTCGAATATTTGTGACGAAATTCACCAGTTAGAACCTGTGCTACCAACAAATTTTAGGAATATTCAAACTTTGGATATTACGGAGGAAGTAGCCAACTTGCTTCTTGACCTTGGTCATACCAGAGGATGAAGGAACTAATATATGAAATATATCACACTTCATTGGAAGCTAAAGACTCTTTTAGGTAGAGTCCTAAATAGAAGCATGAAGACCAAAATGACATTATTTCTTCTTTGAATGAGATCAAAATGGTGCAACATCATTGACACTCTTTTCTGGCTAGTCTGGATGCTTACCGAGATCATGTGGAAAGCCATATTCAATGTGAACTCAAGCCTTCTACTTCTACTAGTACTAATGCATGAGATCTCACTCCAATGACCTATTTAGATACTTGAGCACTTTTCATGACCTATTTTGGTTTTATGTTTCTTCTTGTTACTATGTCTTTGTTAACATTAAATGTTGTTCATTGTAGTAGACTCTTTATTTTGGCTAATGTTATTACATTATCGATCAATAGATATGGTTTCCCTTATGGCAGATTGAGACTGATAATGGTATGAACCGTGATAATATGAGATGTATGGAATCATGTAACTTTACATTTTGAGATAATAGAAAGCTTAACTTACCAAAAAAAAAAACTTCAAAACAAATATATATATATATATATAAACCAATCCTAAAACATAGAAAAAATAAAATAAAATAAAAACCAATTAAATTTTAAAAACTAACATGTTCACTAGCTTACCCCAATGTAAGATTTGACTTTTTCTTTTAATTCTTAAATTTTAAATTTTTAAAAATGTTTGGCTTTTTATTTTTAAGTTTTATTTTTATTTTTATTTTTTGCCTTTTAATTTAAGGTTTTTGAATTGGTTTTTTTTCCCACACACACACACACATATATATATATATATATATATATATATATATATATTATAATTTTTTTATAATATAAATTTATGCTTTTTTTTGTTATTTTTTGTTTAATTTAATTTTAATTTTAATGTGTTTCAGTTTTTTTTTTTTTTTTTTTTTTTTTTAAGTTACTACCAATTTTTTGAGTTTCTTTTTTCTTTTTTTAGGGGTTTTTTTATTTAATTCTTTTTTCTTTAAAAAAAATGATATTTTTTATTTTTTAAAATCTTTACAAGTCCCCCCAATGCGGGTGTGTAAATGGTAGGCCAAATGGCCTCAGGGATTTTCCCCCTTGGCATGTGGAGAACATGTCTCAATTAATGAGTATTATTATGGGACATGATTATCATCCTCAGACCCTTCTAGATACGACAATTCGAGTTATTATGCTCCTTAGGCTCTTTGTCATGGTTATTGAAAAGAGATCGATGAATGCAAGTTGTAGGGTGGTGAACTTGAATGAGGGTGGCCATGCAAGCTCACCTATGAAGTTGAATAACTAGTATTTAGTAGTGCCAGACCTTGATGCAATTTTTTGTTCCTTGGTTGCCTCCTAGGCATTCATCTAGGACCCTAGAGCACATTTCTCAAGTTTAATAGTTTCTCCTCTCAGAATCAAGTTGGAAGGTAGGATTTCTTGCTCCAATCAGGAAATCAGAACCTTTGTCGGCCTACTACACTATAGCTCTTAGGTATCAAATTATTTTTGGGTTTTTTTCGCTCTTGAAGCATTCTTGCTGAAGGTAGTGGGTTTATGGTGGAAATTGCATGTTCTTTTGGCCTCAAATTTTTTGTTGCATTATGGGCATTCATTTTATAGGGTTGGGTTTCATACAAATGCATTCTATGGCCTTGGCTCCTCATCGTCTTGGGGGTTATGTTTCTATTTTTTTCTTGGTATATTGGGGTGACCCTTGTTTTTCCTTCCATTGGTCTAGGACATCGCTGGGTCTAGTTAGGGTGTAAATTTCTCCTCTTTGCACTCTTGGGTTGGTAATTTTATGCTATTTGCCCCTATCTAGGCTGGGTGGATATACAAGTTTCATTTTAAGTGTGGTTGGAGTGAGTGGTTAACTATTTTGGGGGTGGTTAAGCCTATGGGAACCCCTATTTTTTTTTGGGTTTCACTGTGCTATAATGGTATTACATTCTTCTTTTGTCTTGGTATAGGTGTTTCCTATTTGTGGTCATGGTCGAGGGGTATTTTGGTTGTTTGGGGTCTCAATTGTATTTTAGCTTTGAGATTGCAACGAGACCTAAACCATGCCTCACTAGTCGGGTTGGCCCCATAGAGGCAGTGGTCAACACAGATAGGAAGTGCAACGCAAATGAAACAAATCTTCATCGGTAGGTTTAAAGAGTTCGAGTCGTATGGGGGAGGTTGCTCAAGATCAGGGTCAGTGCTCGGGCTGCGTGGTTATGCATGTCACCTTGGACTCTATTGCAGAGCAGCTGCAAGGAATCTAGGCCAACCTTGACATCCTCCGAGAACATAGATATGAGGACCAGAATGAATTTATGGCCTACATGAATGGTATTCATTTCAGTCATAATGAGATCTTGTAGCAAATGGCCAACATCCATCGGAGCTTGCATCGGACGAACAAGCACCTGCACGAGTTGGAGTCTAGATTTGAACACATGGATGTCCATATGTATGAGAAATCGGGTCTAATATTTTTGCCTCCTTTGCACCCTCCTCAACCTCCTACTTTGCAGTATGCTTATAGATTTCTTGCTATT
The DNA here is from genome assembly GCA_034641835.2 of Pinus albicaulis. NCBI lineage: Eukaryota > Viridiplantae > Streptophyta > Pinopsida > Pinales > Pinaceae > Pinus > Pinus albicaulis. Next base: position 255,467,435 of record CM076581.1, read on the forward strand.
TTTGGTTCCCTTTTGGTATGAAAGGCTACTAAGTCTATCGGAAATAATGATTCAATGGAAAAATCTTCTTTCAAACTCTGGCTCTCCTAGCTGACAATTCTGGTCGAAGTGAAGTTGGGGGAGTCGTAGAGATACATTTTATAATCGATATTTTCATGCTAATATAATATAATTTTTTAGATTGACAAAAACAAACAAAAAATCTTTAAGAGTTTATGTTTAAGAAAATGTTTATTTATTTATTTTATAATTAAAAAATGATTATGTATTTTATAAATAAAAATTGATTATTTTAATGAATTTTTTTATTATTATTTTGTTTAAACTAGAGAAATTTCTAGACCATAGCTAAAAAAATGTCAAATTTTAATACTGCATTGAAAAATACTTCAACTTTTCTTTGATCCAAGAAGATCCTTGAATGCTCAAAATTTTACAGTCTCAGATGCTCATAAAACCAACACCAAGTCGAAGATCTTGTTGTGTTGATTCCATTGGTATATTCAATCTTCAAAATGGCCTCCATATGAGAGAGAAAATAAACTTTGAAGTTTTACTCCAACAGGAAAAAAATTTGGGCCTTTGCAGGCCAAGTGGCTGTCTCTCAGTAGGACATGTGGCAAGTTAAAGTCAACGAACAGGTCAAATTCAAACTCAGCAGTAGGTCAAACTCCAAGGTCGGGTTAGAACCCGCAACCTCCAACATCGGATTACAAAACCTTACTGTTAGCCCACGACAGTGTTTTATTAAACAATGGCCCATGGATATATTTATTTTTTTGTTAAATGGTATGTGAGGGTAAGGGTTGGCAGAGCCTGCCAAATTGGGAACCCCTCCAAACCCATGGACAAGGTATCGATGCTCCAAATAGTTCAACTAAACATAGTAAATGGGTCTCCAAATATCAGCGCAGATTGTTTTAAACATTGTACAACTACATTCCAAACACCGCCTTCTGACCGCATGCCATACAACCGCATTGCCACACCGTCGGATAAATATCCAATCACATGTCACGGGTCGAATATTGTTAACACCGTCAGTTGATCATATTCAATGTTTAAATATTTTCTTAAATATATATGTACCGGTAAAATGGTATAAAAGTTGTTAAAACCATATGTTAGATATGGTTTGGGTGAACTGTTTGATATGCTATGTGTTGTAATATAATTGTTTTGAACTATAATGTTAGAGTTATGGTTGTAACATATCTACAAAATGTGATAATTTTGCAAACCCAATTCCAAGGGGCCCGCGGGTTTGACCCTTGGACCTCCTGTGAACCTTATAAAATGTATTTCCAATGCACAAAAGCGCATGGAGTTTGAATGTGAGTATGATAACTTAGTTTTATTTTGTTCCTGTAAATGCCTTTTGAGGCATAACTTAGCCAATATTAGGCCCTTTTAAAATCTGTAAGTTGCAATGGAGAGCTGAGGTGGAGGCCTATCTTCTGGCAGTATCCATTAGTGCATATGTGCACAATCCATAATGGTGAATTTGATGTAAAGGGACTTTATGATCATTTTTAATACAACAGATTCCCACTTGGAAGCAGACCCAAAGATGTATTCCAAGAGGGACAAACTTGGTCATCAATTTTTTTTTGTTTTATTATTTTCTCTATTGTTCATTGTTCATTCGGATTTCAAGTTTTATGCTCAAGGCACTTAAAGAATAAATTTTCCTCATTTTTGCACTTAAAAGCAACCTTAGTTAATATTTGGTGAAATTGTGCAAATAGTCAATTATGTTGTTTTCGGATCATATTTTGGTATCAGAGTAAGGTTTATCATGTATAAACAGGATATTTTCCAATTTGAATGTTGACTAGATCTAGGTTGAGACGTGGAGAAGGGAAGTTAAGAAGATAAGTCCATAGGTGTATTGATATCTTAGAGTTTTTTTTCTTTTGGGTAGTTTAGACTAATCCTAATCACCCACGGGTTTCAAACCAGTGACCTTGCAAATGGAGTGCCTTAACAGTTCACCCCATCACTGACTACTTTACACCACGTGGGTGATATCTTAGAGGTTTATTGAGTGAAGCCTCTATGAAAAATAGGCATTAGAACTTGGTATTCCATTAGGCACAGGGGAAACTTTGTTAAAGTACATTGGAATTTTGCATTCTTATTTGCGACATGCATTGCTTATGTTTAATCCAACTGAATTTGATGAAGTATGTGTACAAGCCATTCATATTGAATCAGGTGGCAGGCCATTTCAGTCAAAATTTTCAAAGAAACCATTCAAGAATTCAGAGAACAAAAATTCCAAAGAAGGCAAATGGAAGAACAAGTTGAAAGGGAAGAAATTGGAAACAACTAAGAATGAAGGAGAAAGGCCTACTTGTACTCATTTTCAAAGTGTTGGACACGATGACTCCAAATGTTGGAAGAGTCATCCTGAACTTAAATAAAAGAAGAAAGGTGAGATGAAATCTAATGCTGCAGTCCAACAAGATTTGGGATCTGACTCCGGTGACAAGAATAAGATTACCGCTATGGATCTGGTAGGTATACCTTCTAAAGCTAGTTCTAGTTCTACTTGTTCTATATCTTCTTCAAAATCTAATAATTTGATGTAGGAAAAGAAGGAAATTGAATTGTTTCACATAAGGATTACATCCAAGCACACTAAGGTAGACACACTATTGGATAGTGGATCACAAGGAAACTTAATATCTGAGGAACTGGTAAGGAAATCGAGATTATAAACTAAAAATCATCCAAAACCATACCCTTTAGGATGGTTGAAAGAAAATACTCAGATGCATATCACAAAACAATGTCGATTAAGCTTTGAAATTACAACTAATTTTGTTGAAGTTGATTTAGATGTGATTTCTTTGGATATATGTGGAGTTTCTATGGGTATTTATGATCGAGCTGCCATATTTCATAGGAAGGAGAATAAGTATCATCTTCTTAAATATGGAATTGAATATATTGTCAGGGCACAAAAAATTAAGACAAACTTGGATTTAATCAATGTCAGTCAATTGAAAAGGTTAATAAGTTCAAGTAAAATGTATGTTCTCATGATTGTTAAAGAACAAAATAAAGATAATTATGGTGCTTTTCAAGGGTGTGATTCTCAGTTTAAGGAAAAATTGGTTGAAATAGTAGATTATTATAAGGAATTTTTTAAAGAACCAAAAATTTTACCCCCAAAACGAGAAATCCAACATGAGATTCAATTACAGTCTAATGCCCCTCTTCTGAACATTGGCATGTATCGTATGTCAGTCATAGAAAATGAAGAGATTAAGAAACAAATTCAGGAATTGGTTGAGAAAGGCTTTATTCAACCTAGTTCTTCTCCATGTGGATCATTGATCATATTAGTCCTAAAGAAATATGGAACTTGGAGAATGTGTGTTGATTTTAGAGCCTTAAATAAAATCACCATTAAGAACAGTACTCTCTTCCTAGAATCGATGATTTACTTATTCAGTTAAGGAATTCTGTTTACTTTACAAAACTGGATTTAAGAAGTGGTTATCATCGGATTCATATTGTAGAGAATGATATGTGGAAAACCACATTTAAGACTAGACAAGGGCTTTTTGAATGGTCAGTTATGCTGTTTGGGTTATGAAATTCTCCAACAACTTTTATGAGAGTGATGAATGATGTTTTTTGTCCTTTTATTGATAAGTTTGTCATACTCTATCTGGATGATATTCTTATTTTCAGTTCAAGTTTGCAAGAGCATGTAAAGCATGTTAAACAAGTCTTTGATGTGTTTCCAAAAGAAAAACTATATCTCAAACTTTCTAAGTGTGAATTTGGAAAAAATTCCTTAGTATATCTTGGTTACATAGTTGGAGGTGGTCATCTAAAAATAGATCCAACTAAAATTGATGTGATTGTTAAGTGGCCAAGACCACAAAATGTGACAGAAGTTAGAAGTTTCTTGGGTGTAGTTCAGTATTGGAGGAATTTTATTTCTCATTTATCTTTTATTGCATTACCACTTCAGGCTTTAACAAGTCATAAAGTATCCTTACAGTGGGGAGGACAAAAAAAAAATCATTTGACACTTTAAAGCAGAAAATTGTTATAGCTCCAATCTTAGCCTTTCTAGACCTTCAACATCCATTTTAAATAGAAATTGATGTTAATGGGTATGCAATGTGTGTAGTGTTATTGTAGAAAGGAAAGCCTATTTGTTTTCATTCGGAAACATTTTCTAAAGAAATTTCTAACTATCTAACATATGATAAAGAATTATCTTCATTAGTGGAAAGTGTTAAAAAATGGAAACATTATTTAATGGGAAAATAAATAGTGATTCATATAGATCATCAGCTACTTCAGTACCTTCAATATCAAACTAAGTTGCATCAGTCTCGAAATTATAGATAGATGGGGGTTTTGCAGCAATTCCACTTAGTAATCGAATATAAGAAAGGTACCACCAATAAAGTAGTCGATATGTTATCAAGACCTTCTTTGAATGCTTTGGTTATTTTGCAAAGTGTTTCTTTAGCACATGAAAGTTATACAGAACAATACGATACATATATTGATTTTAAGGGTGTTTATGGATCACTAAATCATGGTGCTCAGGTGGAAGAAGTGAATTATCATGTTCATGACAGGTTATTGTACCATCTTGGAAATTTGTGCATACCAGAGGGAGAAAGAGTACATGTCATATGGGAAGCACATTATTCTCATGTTTTAGGGAATTCTTGTATAGGTAAGATAGTGGCATAGTTACAAAGGTATTTTTATTGGCCTCAAATGAATGAAATAGTTACTAACTAAATCAAAGGTTGTGTCATGTGTGCAACAAGTAAACCAAACAATAGAAAGATAGGTTTGTATATTCACTTCCAGTTCCTTCTTGGCCATGGGATAGTATATCTATGGATTTTGTACGAGGAATTCCAATGTCTAGAAAGGGGCATGATTATTTGTATGTTGTGGTTGATATATTTAGCAAAATTTGTATTCTTGTTCCATGTAAAAATCAAGTAACTATTGAACAGACTGCATAGTTTTTCTTTCGAAATGTATGGGTTAATTTTGGGTTGCATACTTCTATAATTTCATATTGGGACTCTCATTTCATGGGAGAGTCTTCGTCCACTTTGTGGGAACTCATGGACACTAAGTTGAAAAATAGAACAAATTTTCATCCACAAATCGACGGGAAAACAAAGGTGGTGAACAGAATAGTGGTACATCTTCTGAGAGGCTATTGCAGCAACCATTATAAGTTTTGGGTTGAATCTTTACATTATGTCCAGCATGCATACAACTGAGCCTTACATTATTCTACTGGTAGATCTCCTTTTGAAAAATGTTTTGGGTACCTGCCAAAATCACCAATGGACTTCATGTTTGGTGAAGAAGCTAAGGAGGATGGACATGGAGATGCCAACAAAGAAATAAATTGTATTCAAAGAATCCAAAAGATTCATGAAGCAGTGCAGGATCAATTGGAGAAAATTTGGGCCAAATACAAAATATGTCATGAAAAACATCAGGTGGATCATCACCTTGAGGTTGGAGATTAGGTATGGCTATACATCAATAAATAAAGGATGAAAGGTCAAGATAAAAATTGAAACCTATCAGGTATGGTCCTTTTATAATTGTTGAAAAGATTAGGCACAATGCATTCTGGTTAAATTTTCCTCCATACATGCACATATATTCACTTGTAAATGTTAAAAATTTGGAGTTGTATGAAGCTCCTATGATCATGGATCGAAAGGAAAATGTTCAAATTCCTATTGTAGATGATTTTTCAGCTGAATGTATGCATGAACTATAGAAAGATACCATCTTGAATAGAAATGTATGTACTTACAGGTGTGGATATGTCGATTATCTTTGAGTGGGACTCAAAGGCATGAATCCAAGAAAATAAAGGTGGATGGAGATCAGAAGGGTGAGGGAATTGTACCCTCACATCATGTCTGCTTAAAACCAAAATTTTGGTGGTCCAAAGGCTTCCAGTGGAGAGGAATAATCTAGGAGGATCCTTGAAATGCTAAAAATTGTGTAGTCTCATATGCTCATAAATCCAATGCCAAGTCGAAGTGTTCATCGTGTTGATTTTGGTGGTATATTCGGTTTGCAAAATGGACTCTTTATGAGGGATAAAACACACTCTGAAGTTTTACTCTAATAGGAAAAAAAATTGGGCTTTTGCAGGCCAACAAGTAGTCTCTCACCATGAGATATGGCAAGTTAAAGTTAGTGCATAGGTCAAAGTCAAACACATCAGAAGGTCAAACTCCAAGGTCGAGCTAGAACCCATCATCTCCAACATCATAGTAAAAAAACCTTACCGTTAACCCATGACAATGTTTTATTAAACAATGGCACATGGATATATTTAAAATTTTGTTAAATGGCATGCGGGCGTAAGGGTTGGTGGAGTCCACCAACTTGGAGGCCCCACCAAACCCATGGACAAGGTATCGGTGCTCCAAACAGTTCAACTAAACATAGCAAACAGGTCTCCAACTATCGATGCAGAGTTGTTTAACCATTATACAACGACATTCCAAACACTGCCATATGACCGCATGCCATAGGACCATATTGCCACAGCGCTGAATAAATATCCAATCACATGTCATGGATCAAAGATTGTTAACACCGTCGGTCGATCATATTCAATGTTTAAAAATTTTGTTAAATATATATGTACCAGTCGAATGGTATAAATGTTGTTAAAACCATATGTTAAATATGGTTTTGGCAGACTTTCTGATATGTTATGTGTTGTAATATAATTGTGACGAACTCTAACGTTAGAGTTATGGTTGTAACATACTTAAAAAATGTGCTAAGTTTGCAAACCCAATTCCAAGAGGCTTGTGGGTTTGACCCCGATACCTCCCGTGAACCTTATAAAATGTATTTCCAATGCACCAGAGCATAGGGAGTTGGAATGTGAGTCTAAGAACTTAGTTTTATTATGTGCCTGTAAATGCATTTTGAGGCATAACTTTGCCAATATTGGGCCTTTTTGAAATCTGTAAGTTGCATTGGAGACTTGAGGCTGAGGCCTATCTTCTGAAAATAGACATTGGTCCCTCTGTGCATAGTAAAAAATGGTGAATTTGATGTAAAGAGTATTTATGATCATTTTTAATACAACAGACGCCCATTTGGAAGTAGACCCGGACATGTAGTCCAGGAGGGATGAACTTCGTCATCAAATTTTATGTGCTTTCTTATATTCTGTGTCCTTCATTCTTCATTTTAGATTTCAAGTTCTATTCTCAAGGCACTTAAAGAATAAATTTTCCTCATTTTCGCACTTAAAAGCAACCTTTGTTAATATTTCGTGAAATTGTGCAAATATTCAATTCTATTATTTTCGGATCAGTGTTAGGCTAAGATTTTAAATGAGCCATAATTTTAACCTTAAAAGAAATTTATAGGTAGAACAATTATCTAATTACTTATCAATTTTAGAAAAAAATCATAGTCATGATATTTGGTTTTTAATGTCATGGTTAAAGATATTGGAATTTTAAGCTTTGTCATATTCATGATATTTGGTTTTTAATGCTATTGTTGAAAAATGTTAGAATCTAATGTTTTATGTAACCATGATTTTGGTTTTTTGACTCATGGTTGAAACATGTTAAAACTTTTACCCAAAAAAGGGTGATGCAACATCACCACTTTTCGATTTGGGGGTAATTGTTCATGTTTTTATGCAAAAATATGATTTTTTTAGTTAGAGTTCTTGTTTTTGGGTTATATTTCTCGTTAACTTGGTAACTTTATTTGATGTGGATGGGCTTGAAAACATGTCAACAAACTTGTTTGTGTCACCCTTCTTATACTTTATCACTAAATGAAAATGTCATAGAAAACTTATCCACTTATAATGCTTGTTTTGTTGTAGCCTAATTAGGGCTTGCAAGTACTACAACGTTTGGTGATATGTGTGGATTATTGTCTCCTTTCCTATCAAATAGTGTTTCCAATTATTCAAAACGTGCACTAGGGAATATATATCCTTTTCATAGGTAGGGTATTTGATAACTATCCCATGACATACTACAGAAAGGTATCATATAGGTCTTCCTCCCTGCATCAAGATTTATCCCATGTCATACCCACTCATATTTGTCTCCACTTTGAAGTTCTATTGCAAGTTCGATATTATAGAATTGGTGCTTCATTGATCTTCTTCTTTAGCTAATAAAAATCACTTTGATAACCCTTTATCCATTGGAAACTCTTTTCGTTCGTTATTATGACATGGAGTGGTGCTACTACTGCTAAAAATGAGGCTACAAATTTGCTTAGGTATTATGTTTCCTCAAAAAAACTCTCAACCTCAAAAAAATTAGTAGAAACCAACCACTTCATGATGGCCTCCATCTTGGCAAGATCCATCTTTAGCTCTCCCCCACCTATCACATATCCCAGATACAACAAATATTGTTATGCATACTTACACAATATTTTCTAGTAGTTGGTGTTTCTTTAATATCTATGGCACCTGCATCAAATGTGAAATGTGCTCTTCCCATATAGCATTTTATACTAGTGTATCATCCAAATAAAAAATAACAAATGAATCTATAAAAAAAGGCACAGTATATCATTAATTAACCTCATAAACATAGTTTTGAGATTCAACAAGAAAATTTCAACACCCACGCCTAGTGCATTAAGCACCTACACTAGGGTGGGGCCCACAGGTGCTATGTTTGGTGCATGTCTATTTTAGTTATCCCTTAATTAAGATGGACAATAAAATGTAATCTAGTCTAAAAAATAACGTGTAATAGTTAACTAAGAGTGATAAACTCAGTTAGCTCATTAATTTTGAGTTAGAGGTGGTTGGTGAGGCATGCAGAGTAATTCTAGTTGTAACAGAGTTCGAAGTGTAGTGGTGCATTAGTTAATGCAGGTTGTAATCAGTTTAACTCAGTTGTGCTAGTTGTAAATTTTTGATATACTAGTGAGAGATAAAGTGAATTAAATATTAATTAATTCACAATCAGTGATCTCACATGCAACTAAGGATTTACTATTATTACCTGCATGCATGTCAGATCCATTGGAGACCCAGTTGACATATAGGTGAAAGGGAAGTTGACTATCAGTTGTAGGATTATTGGGTTGCACCCATGCAACCAAACACCCATTGGAGTGCCCATGATAATTTCAGATTCAAGGAAGGCCAAAATTCTTAACTTTTAGGGATTGCGTTCATCAGGGATTGCACAAGCAAGGCAGGTTTTCTGGAGGCGGGAAATTGGCTAAGTATTGCTCAGTTTTATGTATGACAGTGTGAGACAATTAGCTAAGTACTGGAGGGCTCTTGTGAGAATATTTTGTATGTAATTGTTTCATGATCCATGTTGAATATAAAATATAAGATAGTGGGGTTTTGATCAGAAATATTTCCCCAGGAAATTAACTGTGTTGTGTTTGATTTGATTCTTCTTTACTTCATGTGATTGGCGATTGTGTTTTTAATTCCGCAAAATATTTGTAAAAATGTTTCAGTATTTAACTTTAGTACATTGTTATATCAGATTGAATCCAAGATATACATGCTTTTTGTATAATTTCTACATGGTATCATAGCATAGGAAATCACAATTGTGAAGGAGGAGTTGAGTTTGTGACTGGATAGAATTCGAATTTGTAAAAAGAATTTCTTGGTGCTATAGCTGATTCAGGATCGAAATGGATTTCAATGGCTTGATTTTGGAGTGTGCACTCGAGGGCATCTCAAACTATATTTATTGGAAGGATAGGATGGAGGAAGTACTTGAAGACAATGGCTTGAAGGAATTCATTGAAAATGATGTTCCCAAACCCGTTGTGACAAATGCTGCAAATCTTGATGCATGGAAAAATAAAGTGGAAAAGACGAGGAGGATCCTATTGGAGGGAGTACGATACCACATTGTCTCAAGCCCCCATGGGAAAGCCACACCATATGCAATGTGGAAGGCTTTGACGGATATATTCCAGAGAAGGAACGACCATAGGAAAATGGCACTCAAAGATAAACTCAGGAAGATCAAGATGGAAAAGGGCAACTCCATACCAAAATATCTAACAAATTTTATCCAATGTCGGGATGAACTGGGGAGCTTTGGTACAATTTTCGTTGATAAGCTGGGGAGATTGGCTCTCCTAGGACTTCCTAAGAGTTGGCATAGTTATCAAGACTCTATCAATGGAAGGGAAAATTTTCCATATTTGGAACGACTATGGTCGGATTTGGTGCAGGAAGAGTTCAAATGGAACGCCAAAGATGGATGTTCATATAATAATAAAGATGAAGAAGATTTTACTTTGGATGGCGAAGAAGGGGAAGGGGAATAAATTCCATTTCAAATCCAAGTCTAAAAATGGGAAGAAGTAAGACATGTCCAAGGTGAAGAGTTTTCAATGTCACGAGCATGGGCATTTTTCTACTAACTATCCACAAAAGAAGAAGAACAAGAAGGTTGGACAACCTACAGCTGGTGAGGCTTTGGCCTTAAAATTTGAGCTTGACTTCTCATTTATCGCATGCATGGTGTCAAGTGCATTGGGATCTATGCGGTATTTGGATAGTGGCTCTTCCTTTCACATGACGGGAGACAAGGAACTTTTCAGTGACTTGGAGGAGAAGGATATCTATATGCATATTGAAATGGGTGATGACGAGCGGTACAGTGCTACCAATATTGGTAACATTACCTTCCAGAGGCATTTAGGTAAACCCTTTCAATTAAAATATGTAATGCATGTACCAGGTTTGAAGAAAAATTTAGTCTCAATCGCAATGTTGGAGGATAGAGGCTATGATGTTGTTTTTAGTGAAGGAAAATGTTTCCTGTGACACAAAACAATGGGACAAGCCAAGAGGATCGGGATTTGAGTTAAGAATCTCTACAAGGTGGAGGTAGATGGTTGCACAACAATGATGGGAAAGGCAGATCAAGTGGTGAGCCAGGATGAGGGTGAATTATGGCACAGGAGATTGGGCCGTCTTCGCCATGGAGCCTTGAAAGTCATGCAACAGATTTCTATTGGTTTTCCCAAGGGTACACTTATGCATTCAAACACATGCAAGGGATGTAATATGGGAAAATATGTAAAGGCCACCTTTCATGAGAAGGAGAACTGAGCTTCGGGGATCCTTGAGAGAGTTCACGCAGATGTGTGTGGACCATTATCTATTGCTTCGACAGAAAAACATAAGTACTATGTAATATTTGTTGATGAATTTTCTCGTAAGTGTTGGATATTCTTCATGCAGAAGAGAGATCAAACATTCTCTAAGTTTCTTTATTTTAAGGCACTGGTGGAGAAAGAGTTGGGGAAGTAAGTGAAGGCTCTTAAGAGCGATAATGGTGGAGAGTACATCTCTAACGAATTCAAGAACTTTTGCAACAACGAAGGAATTCAAAGAGAACTGATAGTGCCTCATAACCCACATTAGAATGGGGTCACTGAAAGAAATAACAGAAAGATTGTGGGTGTAGCAAGAGCGATGTTGCATGATCAAGGCCTACCAATGCATCTATGGGCGGAAGCATGCAACATTGTGGTATCTATGCAGAATCATTTTCCTCATAGGATGATTGGCATGAGAAAAGCTAAAGAGGATTTCACTGTTAATAACCCTGATGTTTCACACTTTAATATTTTTGGCTCATATGTTTATGTGCATGTGACCAAAGACTCCAGGAAGAAGCTGGAACTGACAACTGAGATCAAGATTTTTGTGGGGTACACTGAAATACCCCATAATTATCATGTGTATTTTCAAAATATTAGAATGATTGTTGTGCGACAGGATATAAAATTTGAGGAGGAGAAATCCATGTGGTTGTCCCTTTAGAGGGACTTGGACTTGCATGCAAAAGAGGAACTGTTGGTTCCCAAGGATGAGCCTCAATATGTGGATCAGCCTCATGTGGAGGATCATGGAGCGGAGGAAAACATTCATGTAGAGCCATCCATCATAAATGGCATAAGGCACACCATGAAAGATGATAGATTGAGACTAGATGCTGCAGAGAATGTAGGAGCCCCTACTTCAGAGAGCAAACAGAGATAGTCTCCTGACTGATTTACTGGATACATGGCTCTTATGAGAAAATGTATTGCGATTGAACCATCTTCCTTTCAGGAAGTAGTGCAGCAACCAACTTGGGTTGATGCAATGGTGGAGGAGTATGACTCCATTGTCAAGAACAATGCATGGGAGATAGACCTAAGACCAGTCGACAAATCAGTGGTTAGATCGAGATGGATCTACAAGGTAAAGAAATATGTTGATGGGAGTGTGGAGAAATACAAGGCCATATTTGTGGCCCGGGGATTCTCACAGATTGAGGGGATTGATTATGATGAGACTTTTGCACCAGTTGCAAGGAACTCTTCCATAAGATCCATCCTTGCACTCTCAACACAGATGGGTTGGCGCATTCATCATATGGATGTGAAAACTATGTTTCTCAATGGGATCATTGATGAAAAGGTGTACATAGAGCAGCCTGAAGGTTTCGATATCTTCAACAGTGAGTTGCATGTGTTCCGACTCAAAAGAGCAATGTATGGGCTAAAGCAAGCACCCCATTCTTGGTACATTCCGATAGAAAACTATTTCACCGGAATGGGCTTCACCAAAATTGAAGCAGATGCAAACCTATACCAGATTATGGTTGAGGTTAAGCTATTGATTATTTTTATTTATGTTGATGATCTAATTTTCACTGGTGATGAGCAGTTGATACACTCATGCAAGGAGGATCTTGCAAGGGAGTTTGAAATGAAGGACTTGGGACTTCTTCATTATTTCATTGGATTGGAAATATGGTAGTGAGATGGTGAAATTTTTGTGTCTCAAGGAAAGTATGCGAAGGAGATACTGGGTAAGTTTCACATGGAGAGCTGAAAACCCATGTATACTCCTCTTTTAGGAAATTGGAGGAAAGAGGATGCTACTTCTAGAGAGGTAGTGGATGCTACTTTCTACAGACAGTTAGTTGGTTCACTAATGTATCTAGTGAACACCAGACTATACATTTACTACGCAGTTAACCAGCTGATTCAAGTTATGGTTAACCCTATCAAGCTCTTCTGGAAGGCAGGGAAGCATGTCTTGAGATACCTGAGGGGAACATCAGAGTATGGTCTATGGTACAGATGGACAGAGGGAGTAAAGCTTCAAGGCTTAAAGGATGCAGATTAGGTAGGCAGTCCATCAAACAAAAATATCACATCAGGAGGGATCTTCAGCATAGGATCAACAGTAGTTTCTTGGTACAATAGGAAACAATGATCTGTGGCACTCAGTTCAACGGAAGAAAAATACATGGCAGCAAGTCAAGTTGCATGTGAGGCTATCTAGATGAGAAAGATCTTGGTTGGTTTGTTTGGTTCTCAGATGGATTTGACAGTGATTCATTGTGATAATCAGAGTTGCATTAAACTCTCGATTAATCTTGTGTTTCATGATAGTTCCAAGCACATATATATATATGGTACCATCATCTCAGATATTGTGTTCAGAGAAGAATAATGTTGCTTCAGTACATTCCCACGGAAGATCAAGATGCAGATATTCTGACGAAGGCATTCACCAAGAGCAAATTTGAATACCATATAGATAGGATCATGGTGAAGGATAATCCCTTTCCTGTTGAGAGGGAGTGTTGAGATTCAACAAGAAAATTTCAGCACCCATGCCTAGTGCATTAAGAACCTATGCTAGGGTGGGGCCCACAGGTGTTATTTTTGGTGCATGTCTATTTTAGTTATCCATTAATTAAGATGGACAGTAAAAAGTAATCTAGTCTCAAAAATAACTTGCAATAGTTAACTAAGAGTGATAAACTCAATTAGCTCATGAATTTCGAGTTAGAGGTATTTGGTGAGGCATGAAGAGTAATTATAGTTGTTACAGAGTTCGAAGTGCAATGGTGCATTTGTTAATGCAGGTTGTAATTAGTTTAACTCAATTAAGTGAGTTAAACTCAATTGTGCTAGTTGTAACTACTTGATACACTAGTGAGAGATAAAGTGAATTAAATATTAATTAATTCACAATCAGTCATCTCACATGCAACTAAGGATTTGCTATTATTAGTTGCATGCATGTCAGATCCAGTAGAGACCCAGTTGCAATCTAGGTGAAAGGGAAGTTGACTATCAGTTGTACGATTATTGGGTTGCATCCATGAAACCAAACACCCATTGGAGTTCCCATGAAACTTGTGCAGTCAAGGAAGGACAAAATTCCTATCTTTTAGGGATTTCATTCATCAGGGATTTCACAAGCAGGGTAGGTTGTCTGGAGGCAGGAAATTGGCTAAGTATTGGTCATTTTTATGTATGACAGTGTGAGACGATTAGCTGAGTACTAGAGGGATCTTGTGAGAAGATTTTATATGTAATTGTTTCATGATCCATGCTGAATATAAAATAGAATATAGTGGGGTTTTGAGGAGCAAGATTTCCCCAGGAAATTATCTGTGTTATGTTTGATTTGATTCTTCTTTACTTCATCTGATTGGCAATTGTGTTTTTAATTCTGAAAAATATTTGTAGAAGTGATTCAGTATTAAAATTTAGTACATTATTAGATTGGATTGAATCCAAGATACACATGCTTTTTGTATAATTTCTACACATAGTTGGTGCATTTCATAAGCCAAATGATATGACTAACCACTCATACAAACCTTGCTTGGTTTTGAAGGTAGTATTATAGGTGTCTTCTTCTCTGACCCAAACCTAGTGATACCCTAACTTTAATTCCATCTTGGAAAAGTATTTGGCTTGTTGTGATTGATCTAATATATCATCTAACCTGGGCAGGGGGTGCCTGTTATTGAGCATAATTTTATTTAATTCCCTATAATCAATACACCTCACCAAGTTCCATCCTTCTTCGGCACAATGATGATGAGTGACTCACATGGTGAGGTACTTGGTCGAATGACACCACGTTCCAGAAGTTGTTGCAACTACTTCTTCTCCTTGTTTTCCTCTATAACATACTGCCTATATATCCCAATGTTCATCAATAGAGATTCTAAAAACTATTGGATCTCATGCTCCACTTCCCTCTTGGAAAATATCCCTTTCGGCTCTTGGAACACACCCACATATTCTTGTAAAAAATATTATAGTTGTTGTTTTGGTTCCTTATTGTGCCCTTATAGGGATAAATTAGATCTCATGGACTCTTTTACAAACTAATTTTCTCTTAAAAATAATAAACCTTATTTTTTCTAGAATTGATCAACTTTTTTCCCTGGTTGGTACTTATAAGTGAGATCTTTGACTTGTGCTTGTGTGCATTGATGATGAAGGATTTTATGTCCTTGATGAGGAAATATTGGTTAGCTCTCCATATGAATATCATATCCCACATGTACATATAGGGACCCCAAAACACAATATGACATACACCTACTATAACTACATGCAATTGTACTTCATCGATAAAGTGAGCATTGATATACAATTTGATTCTACAATGTTTGGTTACCTTTATCTCAACCTACTTGTTAAACCATCCCAATGGATATGGGCTAGGATGGTCACGAGCTTATTGCCCCATATTATTGACCATATATGTTGCTATGATATTCATGTTTTATTTTGAGTCAAATAGAGTATCGATTTTTTTCTTCCTAACTTGTATGTTTTTTTTGTTGGCAAAGCTCCACATTATATTAACATGGAATTATACATAGAGTACATATAGAAAATATTGGGGGGTGTTTTCCCATCACCCATCGAGTTTCCTTCCCTTGGAAGGGGAATCCATAGAAATTTTCCATAGTTTTCAGTTCAAAATATGTGTAGTGCATCAACAAAACAATGTTCAAGCTTAACATTACAAAATTCAGAACCAGTGTTCTATGGTGGAACCAAGCCACCGATAGACAGACATTGAAGTGAGAAAAATACACAGAAATATTCATTGATAAAGGAAACATGGGAGTGCTTAGCTAATTATGTGATGGCATAGGGGCATATTGACTTGTTTATACATGTGTCTATCCCTAAGAGGGTCAGTCGTATCCACTTCTACAGTCATCTCCTCAGTAATGTAACACATGTGCGAACCTAGATGAGGGAGAGAAAGTGTTGGAGCCCTCAACATAGTGTTCTATGGAGGTGCAACTACAACCTATTACCAGTGAGATGGGGAGGGGAAACTACCAGTTTCCAAAAAGGTCGAATGATCTGAAATGACTGTATTATTTTTGTTGTGCTAAGTGTCTTTTCAGTTTATAAACATGTGCATAATTGACTCATTATTTTGCTTAAGGATTGAGGTATTTGTCCATGACTTGTAGATGATTTTAGGTGAATTAGAAGCATAAAATAAGCTTAAATAACACTCAACAGAAGTGTAAAATGGAGAAATAAGTCACCACATGAAATTTACAGGGCATAAATGATGAAGCAGTTCACCCCTCTTGGGCTACAACTGTTGGTCCAACTCCTAATGGTATGTCCATCTTTCATTGTGCTCAAAAATTTGAAAATACATGTAGTTACAGTGCTCTAATGGTTTTTTTATCTGCACCAATGGTTCCATAATGCTCCAATTAGTCAAAAATGACTCTTCATTCACTCAAAATGGGCGAAAATTGAGTCTCCTACTCTTTTTCCTGGTTTCACCTAGAAAAACTCCACTAAAAGTGGAGAACTTTACTTAACTAGAGTTAAATTAGCCATTTATACCATTTTTTAGGCATGCTCCAAATATCCTACTGAATTTAACTTCGGCATTTAATTTGACGATTGAGGTGGCCACATGCCAACCCCAAAACCCATGGTTACACAAACTCTTGGGTAGAACCCAAGGCTTAAACTCTGGTTGTGTGCATTGAACTCTGGTTGAGTGATGGGTTTGCAATAGCCACGCAGAGGGTGTTACGGTTACCATTTCCATGTGATAAGTATAACACGAAATCGTTGGTGGAGACTGCAGATTGAAGGCTTATCCGCGGAGGAGTAACGTTACGGTTGCAATGTTGTTATGTGACCATGCCACAAGGGGACCGCTGGGAGGTTGGGACCGTCAGCGGTCCCCAACCCCCAAATGTAATTTCACTACACCATAACATAAACTTGTGACCTATTAATGTTAATCCACAAAGTGTAGTGTGGATGGTAATGCGTGCATGTGCTAGGCAGGAGGTCCAGGGGTTGATTCCTACGGACCCTCAAAAATTTCCACACTCCATTATAGGGACATGTGGCGGCCTCAGGGCTGGCCAGGTGGCACCATGTGATTGGCCCTCCAAACCGTACTTTCAATGAATAAAACTGAGACACTTGTCAAACCTGATTGGTTTTGAGGAAAGGAATATTCCTCAGAATATCCTCTTTTGCTGATTGTGCATCCCTTTTTTCTAACTATGCATCCTAGTCAAACCTGGTCAAACTGTTGCAATTTTACATGTTTGGCATTTCGATCAGAATGAAATATCTCCCTCATACAACATCGGTTTTTCGAACCGTTCACGGTTCCAGAATTAGGAAGAAGAGATCTACACAACCATCCTAGTTTCAACCCAATCCTGTCATTTTGAATTTTGAGCAAAATTTATGAACTCTTGATCACTCCTCTCCATTGGGAAGCTTTTGGACCCAAAAAGACTTGATTACCTGTTCAATAGATGAGGGTACATCTCCCTCACATTTCCAACCTCCATCCATTTTTCCTTGCTTCGTTTAGTGCCTTTGATCCCAACTCGAAGGTAGTCAAAACTTCCCCTCTTTGATGCTCTTGTCCTCCTGCTAAAAATTGTATCTTCTTTGAGCTCATCCATAAATTCTGGAGAGAAATATTCAATAGAAAGTAGTTGAACATCACTTCCTTGATCATCAATCAATGGTGGCTCATACAAGCATAATTTTTCAACATTAACAACTGAATACATTTTCATATAAGAAGGAAAGTCAAGTTGGAATGCATTATTACCAACTTGTTTTATGAACTTGAATGGACCATAGCGAATGGGTTTGATATTTTTACCTTCCCCTTGCATCCTTTCTTTACTAATGTGCAACCATACCTCATCTCCCTCTTGAAACTTGTGATCAACCCGACTTTTTTCATGCCTCTCTTTGTATTTTCTTTGACTTTTCTCCAGTTTTTCTTGAACTTGTTGATGTATAATCTGAATTTTCTCAATGAAATTTCTAGCCTTATCAATGTCACTATGGCCATCAATTTCAACATCCTTCCCAAAGATGAAGTCTAATGGCGATTTTAGCAAATACACAAAGCATACTTCAAAAGGTGATGTTTGTGTAGAAGATTATTTTATCTGGTTGTAAGTGTTTTGAATGTAATGCAGTTGCTCATCCCACAACTTAGGATGTTTGCTGCAATATCCTCTCAATAGATGCACAATGGTTATGTTCACCACCTCATTTTTTCCATCTGTTTGTGGATGAAAAGCGGTACTCTTTTTCAGCTTTGTGTCCATCATTCTCCATAAATTTGACCAAAAATTCCCAATGAACCTGGAATCCCTGTCACTAACAATAGAAGTTGTCAATCCAAAATGAACCCAAACATGTTGAAAATAAAGTTCACCAGTTTTTTCAGTAGTAATGGTCTTCTTACATGGCACAAGTCTACACATTTCACTGAATCTATCCACAACTACATAAAGATAATCATGTTGTTTTCTTGACATAAGTAGACCTCCAACAGAGTCCATGAAGACACTCTCTCATGGCCTTGATGGTACCGGTAGTGGCGTGTACAATCCAAGCTTCTTATTAATAAGCTTACTTGTTGCACACATAGAACAACCTCTTATAAAACATGACACACTATCTATCATGCGAGGCCAATAGAAATACATCTGTAGATGCACCAGTGTTTTGCTTACCCCAAAGTGTCAAGCAATAAGAGATGAATGAGCTTCTCTCATGACACTTATCCTCTCTCCTTGTGGAATACATAGCTTGCCCAAATGAAACAGCAAATTTTTATGCATGTGATAATTTTTTTCTTCAACTTGATTCCCTTCACTCAAACTAGCATACACATCTTGAAAATCAATGGCATGTGCATATTTTTCTATGTAACTCTTGTATACAATAGAATCATTTTTTAGTAAAGTAGAACCACTAATGATTGTTCTTGAAAGCATATCTACAACTTTATTGAAAATACCTTTCTTGTACCTTATAACCAAGTGAAACTATTGAAGAAATCCCATCCACCTGAAATGTCTTGATTGCTGCAATTTTGTTTGTGACTGCAAGTACTCTAATGGTTGGTGATCGGTATGTACAGTAGTCTCTTTACCCATCAAATAATGTTTCCACTTCTTGACACTTTGTACCAATGCGTATAGTTCATTTTCATATGTAGAATAATTAGTCACATCACCATTAAAAGGTTCAGAATGAGAAGAGAGAGGCTTACCATGCTACAAAAGTATTGTGCCCATGGCATAATCACTAGCATCAGTTTGTATCTCGAATGGTTGTCTCAAATTTGGTAATGCAAGGATTGGAGCTGAACTGATCCTGTCTATTAAAGCTTCGAAAGCTTTCTGTTGTTTGCCTCCCCATTGGAAGCATTTCTTCACAATTTTCACTGCATGCATAAGAGCTGCGATGGAGGAAAAGTTAGTAATAAACTTTCTCCAATACTGAGCTGCACCTAAGAAGCTTCTTGCGTCGGTTACTGTTTTGGGTGTGGGCCAATTCACAATGGCTTCCACGTTAGAAGGATCAATCCTCAATTCTCCTCCTCCTACAATATGTCCCAAATAGACCAAAGATGTCTTTCCAAACTCACATTTTGACATCTTAAGAAAAAATTTCTCTTTCTTCAGAATATCAAGCACTCTATTCACATGCAAGACATGATCTTCTCTTGTTTTGCTGAAAATTATTATGTCATATAAGTACGCAATCACAAATTCATCAAGGAATGGACGTAAAAGACTATCCATAACATGCATGAAATTTTCTGGTGCATTACACACAACAAAAGGCATAACTAGCCACTCAAAGAGTCCTTTTTTGGTTTTGAATGCATTTTTCCATATATCACTTTCTGCAATTCTTACTTAATGATATCCACTTCGTAAATCTAACTTAGTGAAAAACTTTGCTTCTTTCAGCTGAACAAGAAAATAATCTATTCTTGGGAGTGGGTAACGATTTTTTACCGTAATCTTGTTCAAAGCTCGAAAATCTACACACATGAGCCAAGTCCCATATTTATTTGGTATCAAGACGATGGGTGAACCGCATGGCGAGGTGCTTGGCCTTATGATTCCTTTATCCAACATCCCTTTGATTTTCCTCTTTATTTTAGCATTCTCCATTATGGACATGTGATACATACCAATTTTTGGAAGAGGACAATCTTGCTGCAACTAAATCTCATGTTGAATCTCTCTTTTGGAAACAATCCTATTGGCTCCTGAAGCATCTCATGATGTGCATTAACTACATCATATAAATCTGATTTTAACTTAGGATCACATCCCTCAAATGATTCATGATTAACATCAGCTTTCGGCTTAATCATAAGAAGAAAAAAATTCTTACTTGAATTTACCATCCTCTTTACCTGTCCATCATTTACCATAGTAATGTTTGTCTTCTTGTGATGTGCTCTTACAATGAACTCTTTGCCATCTGTTAGCCACCTATAAATTTTTGACAAGCAAACAGGTGGCTAAATATGCTCTGAGTCTTCAAGAGAAACATTTCCCTTGAAAATCTTCCATTCTTAAATCCTCTATGAGTTTTCAGTCCTTCAAAACAATCTTCACTGTTGTTTCCCTTGAAAGCCCTGCTGTTTTGTGAAAAAGAATGCTTCAAAAGGCCTCCGTAATTTGCCCATTTTCACTAATTTCCCTTCATTTCCATTAAGCCTCTTTTTCCTCTTTAGAACCTCCATAACCCTCTAAAAACCTCCAAAATCCTTTTAAGCCACTTAAAATTCCTTTTACAGGCTTAAAATACCCTTTTCCCCTTTATCGAAAGCCAAGAAAACCATTGAAAAATATTGATTTTGGCCTAAAAAACACCCTTTTGCATTGAGGCCTTAAGTCCCTTTCAGCTAAGCCCTAGGCCCCTTCTCAGCATATGACTCACGCCGAGGACCAAGTGCTAAAGCCCCGGGCGCTAATCACAATCGAAGCTTTCCATGTTGGCCTTTTCCTTTGTTTCTTATAAATTTTCCGATGCGATGACATTTGGTTTATTGAACTCCGCTATAATATTAGCCATCGACCTTTATATATCTAACGGTCAGCGTTGATGTCGCATCACACCCTTAACACCTCTTCATTACACCTCCGCTGCAATCTCCATTGTTGATCGTCCATATAGATCCGACAGCCTGCGCTAACTCGCACAATCGCCAATCGCAAGAAGTCTTAAGTGCAATCCTTTATCCCCTCTGATTAGCGATCCTCCGATTCAATCCTGGCAATTGAATCCACAAGAACCAACGACCAGGATTCAATCGCGCTCTGCCTCCTATGCCCTACATTTTTCCCCTCTGATTAGATCTTCGTTGTTGATCTTCCCGCTGATCCAACGGTCCGCGCTAAATCACAAATCGCAAAATCAAAGGACCGTGGAGTTTTTGCCCCTTGCTTTTCTCCGATGCAATTATATCTCCATCGTCCATTTCACAGATCCAACGACCAGGATTTAATCCGTCGTTGGACCTTCCCACTTTATCACCCACACATATTTCCATATCGTGCTCTCATTTCTACCGTCTGATCTCCCTGCCTTTCATCCAACGACTGAGAATGCATATCATGTGATTTCTGTATCCGAGGTTTAATGTTCCTAATTTACACGATAAAAGAGGTTTTGGGAGGGACACGTGTCAGGCGACAAGGCATATCGCGTTTTTTTGGAAAAATTTTGAAACCACCTTGAAGCCGCGCGAAACCAAATGTTTTCTCACCGAAACCACCCCTCCCCGATATAATTGTTCTTTAATCCTGACCATCCATTAGATCTGGATCAACGGTTTATATTACATCGCGTCTTCATTCATATCCCTTCCACTGGAGCTTCCAAAGAGTTTCACCAGAAGATCCCCACCATTGATCTCCTCCTGAGATCCAACGGTCCATGATCAATCGCCCTCCGCCCTTCCGGTCCCACCACCTGATGCGTCTGATTTCATTCATTTTGGCCCTTTTCCTTTGTAATTCACCCGAACATTAAACTTTGGTGTTTTACACTAAAATTCATTTTCCTCCATCTAACCTCCTGCACTAGTAAATCCTGACCGTTGATCATCATCTGTCCATCTAATCTAATGGTCTAGAACCTTCCTCGCACCAGACCTCCATCAGGCTATTTTTCTTCCATTCTGCCATGGTTTTCCTCTGTTTTTCGCCTGCATCGACCATTTTCCTTGCATTGCGCCACCATTTCCACGGGCCTCCGCAGCATTCCTCCCCTCAATCCCCTGGATTTTATAACAGGTTCATTTTATTGTGCAGGGTATGCAGATGGTGAAATCATTCTGTCTCCATAGTCACAGTCACTATGATTCAGAGCGCAGAAAGACCATCACAGAAGCGGCAAAGAGAATTAGTGAAGGAAATTAAGGGATTAAGGCTCCTATTGAAGATTTAATGCCTATAATCTGGTGTTTAAAGGACATAGACATAGTTCAAAGGCCTAATAAGGCCTAAAGCACCATGAAACAAGTTATATCAGTTCTTTCATATCAGTATAAAGTCCTTTGCTCCAAAGATGACTAATCACACATCCTCTTCCATGTTCCATCGAACATCAGAACTATTATTACACTGACGGAAGTTTATAGAGCTGTGAGGACAACAATTATGGAAGTATGGAAGACTTGAAATATTTTCAGTCACCTTACTTATATCAGAAGACAGAATAGAGTACCTGCAGTCAGAAAGGACCTCAAAGCGCATGCCTGAAGAGATTGTCAACCTGAGAAAGGACTTCCGAAACAGCCTAAAGAGTACACACAGTCAATGCAGAGCCATTAAGCATAGTGGGCACGAATACTTCCTCCACTCTGTCTTAATGAATCATTCAAAGCTAATATCTACTACTACTGCTACTCATTCTCCTATAAGAACTCCCGAAGAATACATTGTAAAGGTTGTTGTTGGTTGATAGGGATTTTATCGACTGTTAGAACTATTATTGAGGGACGTAACTGAGTAGTTTGTAAATAGTAGGCTGGGAGGAGAATTTTTGACTAAAACAAGCCATTGAGCTCAAAGTATGTGACTGGTTTTGCACATCAATTGAACAAGCAAATCTCACAGGATCACGGTCTATCTATTACGAACGATGTTTTCCTTACTATGATTGTCTCATTTCCTATCTTTCCTTGTCCATTATTCTGCGATAAGGATCGGTAATCTAGCCTTAGGATATCTTGTTGTAAGAGTACTCTAATGCTTCACTGCTCTTCTTATCTTTGATGTTCTCTGCTAATTATCTATTTTAGATCGAATTCACACATGATTTAACCTAGTCAAGATGTTGGATTTATATATACTGATGTATGAATTTAGAGTTTGTTTCTTAGATGTTTTTGTTTAGTTTCGACCGGAGAGAATTGGGATGCGGGATTTGGGGGTTAGCCATCCCTTTGGGGTTCCTTTTCCAACAGTTTGCCATTTCTAATATCCCTTTGAGTTAGTGTCAAAAGCATTGAAGGTTCAAAGTCTTTCTCTGATCTTAGGCCTTACTCTATGTTAAATCTTAAATGTTTTCTACCATTCTGAAGGTGGTTATGAGGACTACTAGATTGTTTTCCTTAAGAGTATGCTGAAAGAAGGTCTACATTTAAATGACATCTGACCTGATCTTAAGCTACCCTTTGTGTCTTTTATGAGAGTTTCCTTTGAAGTATGTCAAAAGTAGGCCTGGATTTAAATGACATCTGACCTGATCTTAGACTGCACTTTGGTTTCTTTCTTTCACCCACTCTTAATGTTTCATTCCACCATCTATCTAAAAATATCCTTTAGTATAGATGACTTGCCCTATGGAAAACCTTGGATAGTTGTTATGCAAATAATCCCCTTTCATGACTCCATAGCCCAATGGATTAAACTTTCTCTTGACCTATCTTCCCATGCTGAAACATCCTTCTATTCAGTTCCTTCTTTACTTCCATAAACTTCTCAGTTAATGATCTCCAACCAAACAAACAAAATAAAAAATCCTTGTGCTTCATACCTAGCCTTATACCTCAATTTGAGCCTTAAAGATATATCATTCTTTACATTTATAAAGAGATCCCTCTCTGGATCCAGGAGGGATAGATCCTAGGATCCCAAAGTGGTTTGATGTTGTCTTATCTTTTGGTCTTGTCAATCTGGCCAAAACATAGGAACCACAACATAATGGTGACTCTGTTGGGGAATTTCTGAGTTTTTTCCATCTTATACATCCTTAGGACCTCTGAAATCCAAAATCTCTGGTTAGATTGGTATTCAATTGCTGATGGTGGACAGCAGCTTGCTTCAAACATTTAAATTCATCCACCTGGCGACTCCACACTCTACAACTCCCAAAGAATAAAATTAATCCAACGGGCTACGGGCGGTTGAAGATACGGTAGCCTCTTTGCAAATTTACAAACATGCTTCCACATATACAGCGAAGATATGCCCCAATGAGTAGGGATCATATCCCTGGATTCCCACATAAAATGTGTTGGGTGTGGAACCTGATTATCTTGTTTAATTTGTATCACAGCATTGGACCCCTGTACCTTAAATGGGGCGGCAACGTTGCCCATAAATTAATCACTGCTGTGGGGGGTCCAAGGGGGGCGGCAGTGACTTTATGGAGCCCCCCCCCCCCCCCTGGCGGGGGTTTTCGGGGGTAGTGCCCCCGAAGCTAAAAACAAATGTAAAATTGCCTTGTAAAAGTATAGTAATTTATAGTCAATCTGGGCCGTTCATTAGGCAAATGATCTGACGGTAGAAGTTATATTTAGATTAGGGTTTTTTTTCCCTAGACCCCTCGCTTTTATGAGGGCATTGTATTGCAGTTGTGCATTATGTGTGTATTCTCGAAGAGAGAAACAGAGAGGGAGACTGTGAGAGAGAACAGAGGATATTATAGCGGATCTACTGTAGGTTTTGTCTCTTCATTTTTGCTGGATAATAGAAAGGAAGGACTGGCTGTTCGGGGTGGACGTAGCCCAAACTGGGTGAACCACGTATATCTGTGTCTCTATGGTTTTATGTGTTTTTTGTGTGCTTGTATTTTCCGCATATTTTATGTGTTGCATTGCTCCATAATATATAATTTTCTAACAACTGGTATCAGAGCCGAAGGTATATTTGGTTGATAAACTCGCAGGAAAGAAGGGTTCCTGGTTCGAGTGGGAGCAATGGCGGACGATGGTAAGTTTAGGGTCGAGAAATTTAACAGCCAAAACTTCCGACTGTGGAAGATGCAGATGGAAGATTATCTGTATCAGAAAGATCTGTACCTACCATTGAGCGGAAAAACAAAGAAGCCGACGGCCATGACAGACGCGGAATGGAACATTCTCGATCGAAAGGCACTCGGAACAGTACGGTTGTGCCTTGCGGCGTCCGTCACCTTCAATATTTCGAAGGAAACAACAACAGAGGGTTTGATGCAGACGTTGGCGAAACTATATGAAAAACCCTCGGCCTCAAACAAGGTATTTCTTATGAAACGACTATTTAATATGAAGATGTCGGAAGGTGGATCTGTTGTAGACCATTTAAATGATTTTAATACAGTTACCAGTCAGTTAAGTTCTGTAGGGGTAAACTTTGATGATGAAGTTAGAGCTCTGTTATTTTTGTGCTCATTTCCAGAAAGCTGAAATGGTTTAGTTATGGCCATTAGTAACTCTGTCTTTGGATATAGTACTTTAAAGTTTGATGATGTTGTCGGTGCTATCCTTAGCGAGGAAATGCGACAGAAAATCTTCGGTGAGACATCGGGTAATGCTTTGAGTGCAGAGTCTAGGGGAAGAAGAATGGAAAGAGGAAAGAGCTTGGGATATCGCAGTAAATCAAGGAAAGGCAGATCCAAGTCCAGATCGGGGATAGTGTGCTGGAATTGCGGAAAGAAAGGACACCTAAAGAAAGACTATAGATCTTGGAAGGGAAAAGAAGGAGACACACAGCAAGAAAACAATCATGAAGCAAATGTGACAGGTGATGTGTTACAAGATGCTTTGATTCTTTCTTTCGAAAATGTTACGGATTCTTGGGTTGTAGATTCAGGGGCTTCATTCCATGCCACACCTGATAAGAAATATTTTCATGACTATGTTCAAGGAGATTTTGGACAAGTTCGTTTGGGTGATGATAAACCATGTAAAATTGTTGGAATGGGTAAAGTTCTTGTAAAACAACAGAATGGAAACCAATGGCTACTAAAGGAGGTAAGGCATGTTCCAGATCTGAAGAAAAATCTGATTTCAACAGGGCAGTTAGGCAGTGAAGGTTGTGTGACAACTTTCACAGATAAAACTTGGAAGGTCACCAAAGGAGCCCTGGTAATAGAAAAAGGAGAAAAGGTTGGTACATTGTATTTATGCAATGGTATTTCTAACTCTGTTAATGCTTTAACTTCCAAAGGAGCAGATGCAACATTATGGCATCATAGGCTCGAACACATGAGTGAAAAGGGGATGAAGATTCTTCACTCAAGAAATTTGTTGTCAGGTTTGAAGAATGTTGATTTGGATTTCTGTGAGAATTGCATTTATGGAAAACAGAAGAGAGTCAGATTTCTCAGAGTTGGGAAAGAAAAGAAGATCGAAAAATTGGAGCTTGTGCATACAGATGTATGGGGACCTGCTCAGGTATCATCTCTCGGTGGCTCTCGTTATTATGTTACTTTTATTGATGATGCAACTAGAGAAACATGGATTTATTGTATTCAGAATAAATCTGATGTATTTGATACTTTCAAGAAATGGAAATCTTTGGTTGAGATTGAGACAGGAAAGAAGTTGAAGTGTCTCAGAACATACAATGGAGGTGAATATTACAGCAAAGAGTTTGATAGGTACTGTTCAGAGCATGGAATTCGTAGAGAGAAGACAGTTCCAAGAACACCACAAGAAAATGGTGTGTCAGAAAGGATGAACAGAACAATCATGGAGCGTGCAAGGTGCATGAGATTGCATGCGAGATTTCCTTTACAATTTTGGGCAGATGCTGTAGATACTGTTGTTTATCTAATAAACAGAGGGCCTTCAAGTTCTTTGGATGGTGGTATTCCAGAGGAAGCATGGACAGGTAAAAAGGTAAACTACTCTTTTTTAAATCCTTTTGGTTGTGAGGCCTTTGTCCATATTAATAAAGAAAATAGAACAAAGCTTGAGGCAAAATCAAAGAAATATACCTTTATTGGATATGGTGCTAATGATTTTGGTTATCGCTTATATGATTATGAAAATCACAAAATCATTAGGAGCAGAGACGTAATATTCAATGAAAAGGTCTTGTATAAGAATCAGTTGTAGGAAAATAAATAGGAAAAAGAAAGCAAGGAATACACGATTATTGATGAGATAACTGAAAAATTAAAGTTGCCTGAAAATAATAATAATCAACAACCACAGCGGCAACAACCACCACAACAGCAACAGGCACCTCAAACACCTGAAAGTGGTGTTAGAAGATATACCAGGATAAGTAGACCCCCTGAACGATACTCTCCTTCATTATATTATTTATTGTTGACTGATTCTGGTGAACCTGAATGTTATGAAGAAGCAATGCAGGTTGAAAGTAGGAAGAAGTGGGAGCTATCCATGGAAGAAGAGATGGACTCCTTAATGCATAACCAGACTTGGGACTTAGTCAGGTTGCCTGTAGGTAAAACTACATTGCAGAATAAATGGGTTTACAGGCTGAAGGAAGAAGATGGAGGAAAATAGAGGTACAAAGCTAGACTTGTGGTGAAGGGGTTTGCACAGAAGAAAGGTGGTGATTTTGATGAAATATTTTCTCCTGTTGTTAAGATGACTTCAATCAGAACTATCTTAAGTCTTGTAGCAACGGAATATTTACATCTTGAACAGTTAGATGTAAAGACAACATTTCTCCATGGAGATTTGGAGGAAGAGATATACATGCAACAACCAGAAGGATATGAGGTCAAAGGTAAAGAAAAATTGGTGTGCAGGTTAAAGAAGAGCTTGTATGGCTTAAAACAAGCTCCAAGGCAGTGGTATCTAAAATTTGACAAGTTTATGTCTGAACAAGGTTATACTAGATGTCACTCTGATCATTGTGTTTATCTGAAAAAGAAAAATTATGGCAGCTATATTATATTGTTATTGTATGTAGATGACATGCTTGTTGCAGGGTCTAACATGCAGGAAATAAATGTGCTCAAACAAAAATTGGCAAATTCATTTGTAATGAAGGATTTGAGAGCTGCAAAACAGATCCTTGGTATGAGAATAACCAGAGATAGAAAAAATCAAAAATTAACACTGTCTCAGAATGAGTACATACAAAAGGTGTTGAAAAGATTTAATATGCACATTGAAAAACCAGTTAGTACACCTTTTGTTAGCCATTTCAAACTTAGTAAGGAGATGTGCCCAAAGACCTAAGAAGACATGGATTATATGTCTAAAGTTCCATATGCATCAGCAGTTGGAAGCTTAATGTATGCAATGGTCTGCACAAGGCCTGATATTGCACATGCAGTGGGAGTTGTAAGCAGGTACATGAATAATCCAGGAAAAGAACATTGGATGGCGGTAAAATGGATTCTCAGATATTTGAGAGGTACCACAAATCAAGCATTATGCTTTGGTGGTTCAAACATTGCTCTACAGGGATATGTTGATGCAGATATGGCAGGTGACAGAGATAACAAGAGGAGCACTACAGGATATGTATTTACTGTAGGTGGAATAGCTGTCAGTTGGGTTTCAAAAATCCAAAGTGTTGTTGCACTTTCAACAATAGAAGTAGAGTATGTTGCTGCTACAGAGGCTAGTAAAGAAATGATTTGGTTACAAAGGTTTATGGATGAATTAGGTAAGAAGCATGATATGGGCACGTTATATCGTGATAGCCAAAGTGCCATTCATCTTGCAAAGAACTCATAATTTCATTCCAGGACTTAACACATACATCTCAAGTACCATTTCATATGGTCAGTATTGGAAGATGGAGAGTTGAAGCTAGAAAAGATACACACTAGCCAGAATCCTGCAGATATGATAACAAAAGTTGTAACCAGGGAGAAACTGAGAATGTGCCTAGCTTAAATTGGTCTTCAAGGATGACGATGAAGATGAGAAATAGCCAGGTCCAAAGAGGAGTCATTGTCCAAAAAATGAAGTAGCGGTGGAGTTTCTACAATAAGTCTCCAAGTGGGAGATTGTTGGGTGTGGAGCCTGATTATCTTGTTTACTTTGTATTACAGCATTGGACCCTGTACCTTAAATGGGGCGGCAACGCCGCCCGTAAATTAATCGTTGTCGTGAGGGGTCTAAGGGGGGGCAGCAGCGACTTTATGGAGCCCCCTCGGGGCGGGGGGTTTTGGGGGAAGTGCCCCCAAAGCTAAAAATAGATGTAATATTGCCTTGTGAAAGCATAGTAATTTCTAGTCAATCTAGGCCGTTCATTAGGCAAATGATCTTATGGTAGAAGTTATGTTTAGTTTAGGATTTTTTGCCCTAGAAAGCAACCCCTCACTTTTATGAGGGTATTTTATTGCGGTTGTGTATTGTATATGTGTATTCTCGGAGCAAGAAACAGAGAGGGCGACTATGAGAGAGAACAAAGAATATTACAACGAATCTGTTGTAGGTTGTGTCTCTTCATTCTGCTGGATAATAGAAAGGAAGGACTGGCTATTCGGGGTGGACGTAGCCCAAACTGGGTGAACCACGTATATCTGTGTCTCTCTAATTTTATGTGTTTTGTGTGTTTGTATTTTCTGCATATTTTATGTGTTGCATTGCTCTATAATATATAATTTTCTAACAAAATTCCTGAAGTAAATTGGTTGAAAAACCTACCTACCTTTCAGGGTGAAAATGTTGATGACCCCTTGCTACATCTCATCAAGTTTCATATACATGTGTGGAGGTTTAAAGTTGAATGGCATGAAGACTTCCTAATGAAAATGTTCATGGCAACATTAGAAGGAAAAGCTAGGGACTGGTATGAATGGTTAGAAACTAGGAGTTTGTTTTCTTTGAAAGACATGCACCGAGTGTTTTATGAGAGATACAAATAAAATTCTCCATCCTTATCATGGGATTGTTGTGATCAATCTTAGAAATTCATACAATACCTATTAGACGTTGATGAGGATCCGTTTAACATGCATCATAAAGACCTGTTAACAACCATTCAAGAATTTCATATGCATCCTGATTATCACAAGAACCTGGATGAATCCGCTGAGGAAGAGAACAGACAAGAGACAACGGACATCCTTCAAGATACACCTGCAAGCTCAGATGTTGATTCATCATCCCTTGTAGTTGAGGCTCAAGATGACATCCAGCCTCAAATTCAGTCTTCACAGGAAATGGAGAGCTGCTACTTTTCAGCTCAAAGAAATGCAAGAGCATCTTCCCCTTTGACAGAGGAAGAAATAGATCAGATCATCAATAGACAGCTAGCCTCTAAATTTTTTTACAAGACAAACATTTTTTCCCATTCATCTAATGAGCATCGTTGTACAGATTCAGAAAGCTCCTTTGTAAATCACAATGGAGAAAGACTTGCTGATAATCCAGTATGTCTGATTGGTAGCATTACTTGCTTTGATGAGTTTCCTAACTTTGATTCATCTGATGATGATTCCCCCCAATTAGAAGTTGATCTTGCAGGGTCATCACTAGTAGATTTGTGGGAGGAAAATCAGTTCCATCAAATTCAAGAAAGTAATGAGCCAAGTCAAGCTATTTACGTTACTGATGAGGAAAGCTTTAAAAGTGCAAAAGAGGGTGAAGGATCTTTGGATCTTTGCTTCACTTCATTACAAGACATTAGTAATAGCTTCCATGTGATTGGAAGTCAGCAGCCTTTCATCTCAAAGGATGAAGAGGAAAACAAGGAAGAAAATTTTGAGCAGGTTGAAACCAAGGAGCCTTCTCTTGAAAAGGAGGAAGAAATGGAACATACCCCTGCTAAAAAATACATGGATCTTTTCACAAAGCTCAGCCCACCAGATCTAAATATCTCAGAGCTACAGGAGGACAAATCTACAATATATGATGAGTCCTCCAGTTCAGATGATGATGAAGATGAGGGAGATTCTCTCTCTCAAGAGAGTCTTGTTCTTGATCCAATCGAAGAGGAAGCAATACTGTTTGAAGCCTGCTTGCCAAATATTCATAACTAGGTATCATTTCATGATCCTTATGATCATTTCCTGCAAATAGTTGAAGAAGGATCAAAGGTCATCAAGAGCATCTTGTTGTAGACAATAAGAAATATATTAGAAGCTGTTGTTAAAAAACAAAGAGAGTGGGAGTGGCCCTGCCTATCTAGCATGCTCAAAGAGATGAGCAGAAAAGACCAGTCATGGGATCATCTGATTGATTGGATGTATTGGAAAAGAAGGTTTATCATCTAGACATGTAAATATTTCAAGTTAGGGTAGGTAGGAAATCTCAATAAAGCTCAGTCTGTGAGCATTTAGTCAGTTGTTTTTAATTTCTGCAAAGTTTTAGTTGAAGTGTAGCTTGTCTTTATGCCTTGGACCCACAACAAGCCAAACAGTCTAATCCTAGTTTGACTGTGCTTCAATTTCTGTTTTAGAATGTAGAGAAAGAAATCTGCTAGACAATTTAATACTAGCAGATAGTAGTTTAGGTAGAGAAGCTATGAGTCCAACTGTTTAATCTGGTCTCATGGAGAAATAAGAGTAGAAGTAGATAGGTTTACTTTCCTGTTTGTAAAAATTGATGATTTAAAAGGTCTGCAAGTCCAAATGCACCCTGAAGAAAATATTAGGACTGTAGGATGGGTAGGTAGTTGTTTGAAGGAATTTTTTTTGCTGATATAATGTCTTCATGATTGTGGCAGCTGATCCAAGAAAAGAAAAATATGTGTCAAGTACCAGGCATCTGGCCTACTTCCAAAGATTATTCTCTGAGATTTTTGACACCTTCAAGAAGATGCCATCCCCATGTGGAGCCATTGTTAGCCACCTATAAATTTTTGACAAACAAATAGGTGGCTAAATATGTTATGAGTCTTCAAGAGAAACATTTCCCTTGAAAATATTCCATTCTTGAATCCTCTATGAGTTTTCAGTCCTTCAAAACAATATTCACTGTTGTTTCCCTTGAAAGCCCTGCTGTTTTGTGAAAAAGAATGCTTCAAAAGGCCTCTATAATTTTCCCATTTTCACTAATTTCCCTTCATTTCCATTAAGCCTCTTTTTCCTCTTTAGAACCTCCATAACCCTCTAAAAACCTCCAAAATCCTTTTAAGCCACTTAAAATCCCTTTTACAAGCTTAAAATACCCCTTTCCCCTTTATTGAAAGCCAAGAAAACCATTGAAAAACACTAATTTTGGCTTTAAAAACACCCTTTTACATTGAGGCCTTAAGCCCCTTTCGGCTAAGCCCTAAGCCCCTTCTCCACATATGACCTGCGCCTAGGACCAGGCACTAATCACAATCAGAGCTTTCCGTGTTGACATTTTCCTTTGCTTGTTATAAATTTTCTGATGCGATGACATTTGGTCTATTGAACTCCATTGCAATATTAGCCATCGATCTTTACAGATCTAACGGTCAGCGCTGATGTCGCATCGCGCCCTTAACACCTCTTCATTACACCTCTGCTACAATCTCCACTGTTGATCGTCCATATAGATCCGACGGCATGTGCTAACTCACACAATCGCCAATCGCAAGAAGTCTTAAGCACCATCCTTTATCCCCTCCGATTGGCAATCCTGGCCATTGAGTCCACAAGAACCAATGGCCAGGATTCAATCGCGCTCCACCTCCTGTGCCCTACATTTTTCCCCTCCAATCAGATCTCCACCGTTGATCTTCCCGCTGATCCAACGGTCCGCGCTAAATCGCAAATCGTAAAATCAAAGGACCGCAGAGTTCAGGCCCCTTGATTTTCTCCGATGCGATTAGATCTCCGCCGTCCATTTCACAGATCTAACGACCAGGATTTAATCCGTCGTTGGCCCTTCCCACCTTATTTCCCATGCATATTTCTATATCGCGCTCTCATTTCTACCGTCCGATCTCCCTGTCTTTCATCTAACGACTGAGAACGCATATCGTGTGTTTTCTGCATCCGAGGTTTAATGTTCCTAATTTACACGATAAAAGCAGTTTTGGGAGGGACACATGTCAGGCGGCAAGGCACATCGTGTTTTTTTGGCAAAATTTTGAAACCACCTTGAAGCCATGCGAAACCAGCTGTTTTCTCACTGAAACCACCCCTCCCCGATATAATTATTCTTTAATCCTGACTGTCCATTAGATCTGGATCAACAGTTTATATTACATCGTGTCTTCACTCATATCCCTTCCATCGGAGCTTCCAAAGAGTTTCACTAGAAGATCCTCATCGTTGATCTCCTCCTGAGATCCAATGGTCCATGATCAATCACCTTCCGCCCTTCCGGTCCCACCACCTGATGCGTCTGATTTCATTCATTTTGGCCCTTTTCCTTTGTAATTCACTCGAACATTAAAATTTTATGTTTTACACTAAAAGTCATTTTCCTCCATCTAACCTCCTGCACTGGTAAATCCTGACCGTTGATCATCATTTTTCCATCTAATCCAATGGCCCGGAACCATCCTCACACCAGACCTCCATCAGACCAGTTTTCTTCCATTCCGACATGGTTTTACTCCATTTTTCGCCTGCATCCACCATTTTCCTCACATTGCGCCACCATTTCCACGGGCCTCTGCAGCATTCCTCCCCTCACTTCCCTGGATTTTATAACAGGTTTATTGTATTGTGCAAGGTATACATATGGTGAAATCATTTTTTCTCCATAGTCACATTCACTGTGATTCA
This sequence comes from Pinus albicaulis, assembly GCA_034641835.2. NCBI lineage: Eukaryota > Viridiplantae > Streptophyta > Pinopsida > Pinales > Pinaceae > Pinus > Pinus albicaulis. Next base: position 255,501,473 of record CM076581.1, read on the forward strand.
GATCGCAGAAAGACCATCACAGAAGCGACAAAGAGCATCAGCGAAGGAAATTAAGGGATTAAGGCTCCTTATTGAAGGTTTAATGCCTATAATCTGGTGTTTAAAGGAAAGAGACACAATTCAAAGGCCTAATAAGGCCTAAAGCATGTGAAACCATCCATATCTATGATTTAACGTCAGCAGAACATTTTTCTCCAAGAAAGGACTATCTACATAACTTCCTCCATCTTCCATCGAACCCCAAAAAAATTAAGAAACTGTCAGTGCATTAGTTATGAGGCATGGAAGACCTGAAAGATTGTTCAGTCACCTTGCTTATCACAGAAGACAGAGCAGAGTACTTACAGTCAGAAAGTACTGCAAAGCACATACCTGAAGAGATTGTTAAGCTAACAAAGTCTTCTAACCAGCCTAAAGGGTACCCACAGTCAATGCCGAGCCATTAAGCAGAGTGGGCACGAATACTTCCTCCACTCTGTCTTAATGAATCATTCAAAGCTCATATCTACTACTACTATCGCTCTTTCTCCTATAAGAACCCCTGTAATTTATATTGTAAGGTTGTTGTTGGTTGATAGGGATTTTATCGACTGTTAGAACTGTTATAGAGGGGAATTAGCTGAGTATTTTGTAAATAGTAGCCTGAGAAGAGAAGTTTTGGCTGTAACAAGCCATTGAGATCAAAGTTTGTGACTAGTTTTTCACATCAATTGAACAAGAAATTTCACAGGATCTCGGTCTATATTATGGGTGATGTTTTCCTTACTATGATTGTCTCATTTCCTATATTTCACACTGTCCATTATTCTCTGATAAGGACCAGTAATCTAGCTTAGGATATACTGCTGTAAAGTACCCTAATGCTTCCTTCTCTTCTTATCTTTGATGTTTTCTTCTAATTTTCTATCTGAGATCGAATTCACATGATTTAACCAATAAAAGATGTTGGTTTTCCCATGCTTACTGATGTATGAATTTAGAGTTTGTTTCTTATATGTTCTTGTTTGGTTTCAGCTGGAAGAATTGGGATACTAGGGATTTAGATTTAGCCCTGTCCACTAGGGTCCTTTTCCAACAGTTGGCCTTTCTAAGATCCCCTTGAGTTAGTGTCAAAAGCATTGAAGGTTAAAATTCCTTCTCTAATCTTAGGCCTTACTCTATGTTTAATCTTAAATGTTTTCTACTTTCTGAAAGTGGTTATGAGGACTGCTGGATTGTATTTCCTTGATAGTATGTTGAAAGCAGGCCTGGATTTAAATGACATATGACCTGATCTTAAGCTACCCTTTGTGCCTTTATTGAGAGTTTCCTTTGAATTATTTCAAAAGAAGGATAGTTTCAAAGCACTTACCTGATCTTAGGCTGCCCTTTGGCTTCTTTTATTTCTTCTCACTTCTTAATGTTCCATCCCACCATCTATCTAAAATATCCTTTGGTATAGATGACTTGCCCTTTGGAAACTCTTAGATGATTGTTGAGTAAATTAAACTTTATCATGACTCCATAGCCCAATGGATTGGCACTTCTCTTGACTTATCTTCCCATGCTGAAACATATTTCTATTTAGTTCCTTACTTCCATGACCTTCTCAGTTAATTATCTCCAACCAAACAACCAAACAAATCTAAGCCCCTGTGCTTCATACCTAGCCTAATACCTCAATTTGAGCCTTAAAGATATATCATTCTTTATATTCATAGATAGATCCTACTCTGGATCCAGGAGGGCTAGATCCTGAGATCCCAAAGTGGTTTGATGTTGTCTTATCTTTTGATCTTGCCAATCTGGCCAAAACATAGGAACCACAACACCATATTTGAATAAATGATACTTTTTCTCATGGCGATAGAAGATCGCTTTCCTATCATACAAGTAAGGACTCCCTAATACAATACCAGTGATGTCAAGGGCAACCACATCTAGTTCAACTATGTCAACAAAATTTGCAGTGATTTCAAACTGCAATATACATTTCTTTGAAACCTGTAGATTTGCATCCTTACAAATCAAACCTAATGGATATGGTTTTGGATGTGGTATGGTCTCAGGGTTAAGTTTCTTGAAAAATTCTTCAGAGATTAAGTTTTCTTGTGACCCACTGTCAAACAATGTGTCAATCTTGGTATGCTTGGATATGACCCTCACATGAAACAGTTCTATTATTTTTTCTTCATTTGGAGTGTTTATGTGACAGTTTGATGTACTAGTACTGGGTTTAGTTTCAATTTCTTGTCCCTTCATTTTCTTCAATCCCATGGTTGTAATATTGGATTCATCACCTAAATCAGATCCTAAATCATGTTGATTTGTAGCAACAATTTCCTATTTCCCTTTGTTATTGGGTTTCTTTGGCCTCATTTCAGGATGTAATTTCCAACAATGAGTTTCATCATGGCCTTCTTTTGAACAATGTTTACAAAAAAAAAATTCTCCCTCTTTCTTAACAGATGTATTCTTTTTTTTTTACCTTTTGAGGTATTTTCCTTGGCTTTACCCTTAAAAGGTTTCTTTCTACCCTCTTCGGAAATGTTCGTCCCTCTAGATTCTAGATGTGTGGCCTGAACACATACTTCATCTAGACTGGTGGGGTTAAACACGAGAATAGTATGTTTTAGGTAGCTATGTAAGCCCCCTATGTACTTGAGAAAAGTTTCTTGGCTCTGCAAATCTGCCCCTAGTAAGAGAGATCTTCTCCTAAATTCTTGGGTGTATTCTTGCACATTTTGTCCCTTTAATTGTCCAAATTTATATCAATTCATGATGGCTTTATACATATGAGCTAATGGATAAAATTGTTGTTTTAAAGCAGTAATGGAATCTGACCATGAAAGAATAATCTTACCATGTTTCTTGATCTCCTCCTTTGTCTTGGATTCCCACCAAACACATGTTGCACCTTCCATTATCAATGAAGCTAATTGGATTTTTGTATCATCATCTTGAAGGTTTTGGATTCTCAAATAGACCTCAGATTTCCTAATCCAATTATCAAGATTTTCTGCATTGACTTTACCATTAAACATTGTCAATTCAAACTTAACATCAAGTTTTAAAAAATGACCTTTACCAGTGTTCTTTGACTTGTGTTGTTGATGTACTGAAGAAGAAGTAGAGGATGATGATGATGAGGGTGAGGATGATGGCTCTCCATTGCCTCTATTTCCTCCATTTCCCTTCTTTGACTTGTCTTCATCATGGTGACCTCCTGAAGATCCTTGTCCTTCCTTGTGAAGTTTAGATCCTTCTCCTTCTAGTTTCTCGTTCTTTCTTGATAAAGGATTCTAACCATATCAGTCATGTCAAGGAATGTTTTCCTGAACACTCTTTCTTCCTCCTTGGGATCAACTTCTTCATGTGTTTCTCCTTCCTCTTGAGGCATGCTTAATGGAACTTCTGCTTCTTTAGGAGGTGAACTAGGTGGTGAAGATTGTGGCAATATTTCTCTCCTTTTATTTCGCTCTTTCTAAGACCCTTCTGCTTCCACCAATTTTCCTTCTCCTCTTTTGAGCTTGAGCCTTGCAAGAATCTAAAACTTACAAACAGTTAAACAATTCTTTGCACGAAACAACACTAGATAATACACTCTAGCTCTGACACCAATCTGATCTGAAATGACTGTATTAGTTTTGTTGTGCTAAGTGTCTTTTAAGTTTATAAACATGTGAAAAATTGACTCATTAGTTTTCTTAAGGATTGAGGTATTTGTCCATGAATTGTATATGATTTTAGGTGAATTAGAAGCATAAAACAAGCTTAAATAACACTGAACAGAAGTGTAAAACAGATAAATAAGTCACCACATGAAATTTACACAGCATGCATGATGAAGCAGCTCACCCCTCGTGGGCTACATCTACTGATCCAGCTCCCAATGGCATGTCCATCTTTCATTATGCTCAAAATTTTAAAAATACATGTAGTTACAGTGCTCTAATGGTTTTTTTCTCTGCACCAATGGCTCCAGAATGCTCCAATTAGTCAAAAAATGACTCTTCATTCACTCAAAATGGGCGAAAATAGAGTCTCCTACTCTTTTTCCCAGTTTCACCTAGAGAAACTCCACTAAAAGTGGAGAACTCCACTTAAGTGGAGTTAAATTAGGCATTTCCGCCATTTTTTAGGCGCGCTCCAAATATCTCACTGAATTTAACTGTGGCATTTAAGTTGACGGTTGGGGTGGCCACATTCCAACCCCAAAACCCGCAGTTACACAAACCGTTGGGCGGAACCCAAGGCTTAAACTCCGGTTGTATGCATTGAACTCCGGTTGAGTGATGGGTTTGCGATAACCACGTGGAGGATGTTACGGTTATCGTTGCCATGTGATAAGTATAACACGAAAATGTTGGTGGAGACTGTGGGTTGAAGGCTTATCTGCGGAGGAGTAATGTTATGGTTCCAATGTTGTAATGTGACCATGCCACAAGGGGACCGCTGGCGGGTTGGGACCACCGGCGGTCCCCAACCCCCAAATCTAATTTCATTACACCATAACATAAAATTGTGACCTACGAATGTTAAGTCACAACGTGTAGTGCGAACGGTAAGGCATGCATGTGGTGAGCAGGAGGTCTGGCGGTCAATTCCTGTGGACCCTCAAAAATTTTAACACTCCATTACAGGGACACGTGGCGGCCTTAGGGCTAGCCACGTGGCACCCTATGATTGACCCTCCAAATCGTACTTTCAACGAATAAAACTAAGACACTTGTCAAACCCTGATTGGTTCTGAGGAAAGGAATATTCCTCAAAATATTCCCTTTTGTTGACTATACATCCCTTTTTGCTAACTGTGCAGCCCAGTCAAACCTGGTCAAACTGTCGCTATTTTACCTGTTTTTCATTTCAATCAGAACGCAATATCTCCCTCATACAACATCAATTTTTCGAACCATTTGTGGCAAAAAAATCAGGAAGATGAGATCTATGCAACCATATTAGCTTCAATCCAATCCTGTAACTTTTAATTTTGAGAAAAATTTATGAACCCCTGATCATCAAAGAAGAGGCAGAACCAATGGGAACAAAGAGAGAGGTAGAGGGTCCAGGTGTAACAGTCGTAGTAAAAATTCAATGTAATAAAATTTAATAAATTCAAAATTTTAATCACGATTATGGGACACTTATTCCAAGTTGAATGTTGAGAAAAAAACATCCTAATGTGGGTGTTCATTTTGGTTATATGGCTAAGGAAATTGGCAAAGGCAATGACAAAGGATTTGGAGAAGAAAAATGACATTTTAGGACATTTATTTATGAAAATAATGGAAATTAAGAGAAAATAAAGGTGAAATGTCACATGTTGCATGTGAGGAGAAAAATAAAGGAAAATAATGGAAAATGAAGAAATTAGAGGCCTCATTGATAAAAAGGCTTATGAGGATCATTTGGTACCTTTTTTCAGCTCATTTTTGGAGCTCTCTTTTAATTCTCTCTCTCAAAATCTTGGACAGTTAGAGTTTTCTCCGAGAAATCCAACGTTGGGTCGAGAAAGGAAAAATAAGGCAAGAGGAAGCAAATATCAAGCAAAGAAGAGAAAGATCAAGCAGCTACAATGGGATTCTTTGCAAGTATCAATTTTCATGTGTGGTTTCCTTTCTAGATTTTTCATGTGTTGCATGTGTGTTCTTGGTTCTCTTTTTTCCATGGGCATGGGTTTTTTCAGGTGTGACAAAATTTTTCATCCTAGCCTTGCCATTTCCGAATAACCATGGTGTGATGGGTTTCTCATGTTTTGGTTGAGCTATATTGTCAAATGGATTTGAAGATGAGTGAGGTGGATCTCTAAATGAAATAACGCATGGTCTAGTGATCCCTGGAGAGGACTATAGATTCCGGCAAAGCCATTTTCCTAGTGACCCATGAACCGGACTGTGGGTTGCAGTAAATCCAGGTAATGTGTGCATCGGTAAGCCTAGGAATCCTTATCAGTTAGTGGCAAGATATACGGTAAATACTAGAGGTGGTTTCCCTTGATTAGGCCTAGAAAACCTTGTCGATGAATGGCGGGATATACGGTAAAGCCTAAAGGGTGGAGTCTTGGTTAGGGCCTAGTGATCCAGTGTGTATTGCGGTAAATCATAGAGACTAGGAGATAGGAAAATTCCTCACGGTGTAGGTGGAGAAATTCAGTGGCATCCATGCTTGTTTTGGCCTATTTATCTAGTGGAGGTCATGGTAAGCCTTGGTGTTACATGTTTATTGGTTTGGCCCAGTGACCTAGTGTGGATTAAGGTAAATCCTGGTTTTATTGATGAGGGTGAGGTGGTGTAGCCTCAAGAATCACTAGTTTATTTTTGTTATGAGTCCCACATTCGTGCTTTAAATATGGCATAGGGGTGATTGGCGGAAAGAAAGATTTGGTTCAACCAATATATGGTTGGGTGGAACGTGGAAGTCCCAAACCTGGTTGGAATTTGCATACATTAATAAGACATTATTTTCCCTTGTTCTCTCATGGGTAATGTATTGATTTTTATGTGGATTTTATGGTTGTTGTATTTTTGGTATTTCTATTGTTATTATGTTGGTTATGAGAATCTATTTTGATAGTGATGATGTATGTCTCTCATCATGTTTTGACTTGAAATTGAATGAAAAATGAATATATGACCTAATATATGATAAAGCAACTAAGGTGATAAGGGAAAATTTCTTCTTAGCGATTTTCAGATAAGTATGAGACCCCTATGCTCAGATTTGTTGTTTAAGATGTAGAATGCATATTTGTGACACGTTTGATGAAATTTCCATCATGGATAGTAGGGTTCCAGGCAAGTTCGTGTTCAAGTGATTACATTTACATAATTATTTATTTGTTATCTTTCATTTCTAGAAGTTTCATGGAGTTTTGGGTAGTGAATTCGGCCCTGGTCCTGAAAGAGTGGCACAGAAATCGAGGTCATAGGCTCAAAACTATCTGGAAAATTCCCCAGTAACACACATGCCCATGCTGTGCTAGCGACTGGAGGTTTCCATTCACAATCTTCCCCATATCAAGGGAGTAACTAGGTGATTGATGCATAAAAATGTCAGTTTGTCTAAGGGGCTAGTCACCTGGAAGCTTTGGATGGCTCCTGGGTGTCCTGTAGCAGGTGCAAAAGATCTGTGTAGTTGTGTGGTGTCGGTTCCATTTTCTTAAGGTGACCTAGGAGGTTAAATCAAATGATAGTAGCCTCTCGTCACATGTTTACCCTAGTGGACCAAGTAGCTTGGGTAAATGTGGGAATAGGGTGTTACAGAATGGTATGAGAGCAAGTTTCGTTCTCTTTGGGTGATTTCTAGTTTTCATTCTCTTTGGGTGTTATCTGATACCACATATTATATCAAAGTATGGCTCACCCCTCAGACAGGATGGGTGTTGTGTTGGTCATGCATTCATGTCGGTTTCATATGTGTTCCTTATTCTTGTGGTCTATGTGCATGTTGCTTATACATCATGTTGGTCATGGTGTAGTGATGTCACCATCTGAAGGTTGATGTGGTTTTTTTGGAATGTGTTTTCATGAGTGTATCATTGGTTATGCATATCAAGGGCTTACAGTTTTTCAAGTGTATATTGGTATGGTTGTTGTTTTCATGCATGAGGTCATGGTATGTGAATTATATGGTCGTTCATTGATGACTAGTTTGTGGTTGAAAATATGTTTAAATTTTTATTCATCTATATGCTACATATTTAAATGTTGTTATGAATAAGTTTATACATGTATTGCGTTGATTGGTTTATCTTTCAAGATATATACTCTTCAAATGATGCTAACATAGGTTGGTTTGTTTATTATTTGGTTTAGCTGACATATTATGCCTTTTAGGAAGAAATCAAGATGACTAGAAAAATGGTAGACTATAAATACTCTCCATGTGAATTAGATGAGAAACATGGTGTTGGGAATTCTTCTGACTTAGTAGACACATTCAGGATTTTGAAGGAATAAATAAGTAGTTGCAAGGTATATAATGAAAGAATCATGCAGGAACAAGAAAAACAAGCAGAAGTCAATGTTGTATTTCTTCAGAGTTTGTCATAATTGCAGAGACAAGGACCACTCCGGATCAGCAATGGACAGGAGGATGGGACTAATGGGGCATATGGAAGTAGGTATCATGGTGGTCATAGGTCAGATAGATATGACACAATCAAATATGATATATTTTTTGATACTCCAGATACAAGAGGTGATGGACACATGTACTATTCTAGTTCTAGTTATGACGGGCTCTATGATCGTCATCATTATCACCCTTAGAAGAGGAAGGATATGGGGTACTTTCCAAATGATTTTAAGAAAGCAAATCCACTCACTTTTGATGGAGAGTTGAAGAATCCTGAGGATGTAAAGGCTTGGTTATTTTGCATGAATAATTTCTTTGAAATATATGAGAACACATAGAATATGAAGGCTAGAATAAATATCTTCATCCTCAAAGGGAAAGTAGACAGCTGGTGGGAAGATGTAAAACATGTTAAAGACATCGGGACAAAGGAGTTGTGTTGGAATGATTTCAAGAGGCTTTTCAGGAAGAATTAATTGTTATAGAGATACTACAATAGTAAGGCCAAATAATTCTATGATCTTAAAATGGTATCAATGACATATGAGGAGTATACAACTAAGTTCCTAGAGCTATTTAGGTGTGCACCATATCTTAAAGATGAGAAGGCTAAAGTTCATATATTTGTTCATGGATTTCCATTAGCATTTAAATATGGGATTGAGTATGATGAGCCTTTGTCACTTGAGGAAGTTATTAGGAAACTAAAGAACTGTTAGGAGCAATCAAAGTGTAATAATGAATCTCAGCAAGGATGGAAAGGGAAGGATAAAGGTAAAGCTAAATGGTAGTCGAAAAGAAAAAGGCCTTGGAATGGAGAAGAGAAAGAAAATGTGGTGCCATACAAGAAGTTCAATGTAGCCAGACAGGGACATGGGTCACAACAGCAACATAGAGGTGATGGTACAAAACGATTGGAGTGTTGGACATGTGGCAAAGAACATCTTAAAAGATATTGTCAGTAGAATTAGGGTGGTAGGCATTAGATCTATAGTGCACATGAGGTGCAAACTATTGGGGATGTTGATCAAATTATTCCTCATATCTATGCAGCACTTAATAACAGGTAGGCAGGCCATCAAACATATATCATTGAGATGGACGGTAAGCTTTTTGATCAAGTTATTTATATTTTGATTGACCCTGGATTTAATTATAGTTATGTTAAACTTGACTTGGTGGATAAGTGTGGTTTGAATAAATAAGTGCATGCAAAATCTTGGTTAGTGCAGTTGGTTATAGGTACAAAGAAAATATTTCATCATTAGGTAAGATATTGTGCATTGAGTTGAATGGCATGCCTACATAATCACATTTGAATGTGTTTCCATTGGGATTTTATGGTATTCTTTTGACAAATCCATTGATTGCTTGGATGAAAATGGATAGAAAATAATCTTACGGGGTAAGAAGAAATCAAAATCATTTAGGATGGTGATATATATACATGCCAAGCTTAGTCACAAGAAAAGGTGTGTGTTATTTTCAGTTCACATTTCTAGTGAAAAGGGTAAGGAAGTTGAGGATGTTGATGTGTTAAGTAGGTACCCAGTTTTACGACAGTTTCAGGATGTATTTCTTATAGATATTTCATAGTTACCACCTCATAGGGAAGTATACTTTTCTATTGTGTTGGTACCAGGAGCATCACCAACATCAAAGGCACCTTATAGGATGAGCACTCTAGAGTTAGTAGAATTGAAGTTGTAGTTAAGGGAAATGCTTGACAAGGGATACATCAGGCCAAGTGTATCACCGTGGGGTGCATCGATATTGTTTTTGAACAAGAAGGATAGCACTCTTAGGTTATGCATTGATTACAGGTAGTTGAACAAGATGACCATCAAGAACAGGTATCCACTGTCGATGATTCATAACTTATTTGTTCAGTTGAAGGGATAAACCATGTTCTCGAAGATTATTATGATATCTAAATATCATCATGAACACATTAAGGAAGATGAAATTTACGTGAAAAATTTCTGAACTAGGTATGGGAATTATGAGTTCATTGTATTTCCATTCGGTTTGACTAATTCTCCAGCTGCTTTTATGTTCTTGATGAATAATGTGTTGTGTTTGTATCTAGAAATTTTTTTTATTGTATTCATTTATGCCATCTTGATATATTCTAATAATGAGGAAGAGAATGTCGAGCACTTAGAAACAATGTTGATATTGCTGAGAGAGCATCAGTTTTATGCTAAGCTTAGTAAATTCAGTTTCTTTCAGAAATAGGTACATTAATTGGGGCATGTGGTATCCAAGGAAGGAATAGCAGTAGATTCATAAAAGATAAGAGCTATCATGGAGTGGGAAGCTCCTATAAATGTGGAAGAGGTAAGATCATTTACGAGGTTAGCAGGTTACTAGAGGAGTTTCATCAGGAATCTCTCTCAAATTACATATCTGATTACGTCATTACAGAAGCAAGGTAAGAAATTTGAATGGATAGAGGAATGTGCAACAATATTTGAGTTGTTAAAATAGTTGTTGACAAATTATTTAGTGTTAAATATTGTAGATCCGGACAAGGAGTTTTTGGTATGTACATATGCTTAAAAGAGGGGACTTGGTTGATTCCTTATGCAGGAAGGATAGGTAGTGTGCTATGAGTCACGGAAACTAAATAAGCATGAGCATAATTATCCAACACATGAGCTTGAGCTAGCAACGACCATCCATGCATTGAATATGTGGCGGCACAATCTTCTTGACAGGAGATTTGTATTGATGAGTGATCACAGTGATTTGAGATATCTATTTGACCAACTAAATATGAATGTCATGTAAGTTATATGGTTGGCTATGATCAGTGAGTTTGACTTCAAGATCAGGTATATCAAAGGTAAAGAGAATAGGGTTGTAGATTCTCTTAGCACGAAAATACAGGTGAATCATATAACAACTATGAGTTCCTATGGGACAGATCTACAGGATCGGATCTTGCAAGTAGGTCAGGAAGATGTCAGGTATATGGATCTTAGGCACATATTGCAGCAAAGTATAGGTACAGGTAGTGGTATTGGTACATTTATAGGTTCAAGAACACGGGATGTGGAATATTTTCTTATAGCAAATGGATTGGACAAGTTCAGAGACAGGATATATATTCCAGATAGTAGTGAGATCAAGAAGGTGTTCTTGAGGGAGTTTCATGCAAAACCATATTCAGTTCACCCAAGATATCAGAATACATTGATTGTAGTAAATAGATTGTATTATTGGCTGAATCTAAAGAAGGATGTGGCAGAGTTTGTAGCCATATTCTTGGATTGTCAACAAGTAAAGGCAAAGTGTAGGCATCTAGGTGGACTAATACAGCCGATTGCGATACCATGGTGGAAATGGGAGGTCATTTCCATGGATTTCATCACAGGTTTTCCTAGGACATACACATAACATGATTCCATCATGGTTGTTCTAGACAGGTTGAAAAAGGTTTTGCACTTCATTCCAGTGAAAACTACATATTCGACTAGTGATGTGGCACAAGTTTTCATCAAATATGTGGTCAAATTGGATGGTGTTACAAATAATATTGTGTCAGATAGGGATGAAAAATTAACTTCCAAGTTTTGGAAGGAGTTTTTTACAGGATTAGGCACAGATTTGGCCTTCAATACAACTTATCATCCATAGAAAAATAGACAGATTGAGAGGGTTAACAACATATTGGAGGAAATGCTGAGGATTTATGTGATGCATCAGAAACGAAAGTGGGAAGGGTATATTCTAGTGGTAGAGTTCACTTACAAAAATGGCTACCAGGAATCATTGAGGATGAGTCTGTTTGAGGCATTGTATGGGAAGAGTTGTAATACTCCCATCAGTTGGAGTGATCCAGTGAACAGGGTATTGATTGGACTAGACATGTTGGTAGAGATGGAACAAGAAATGCAGGTAATCAATAATAATATAAAATCAGCATAGGATGGACAGAAAATTTATGCAAATTGGAACAATTTGTTTAAGGAGTTTCAATTTGGGGAACATGTGTACTTGTGCATCAAACCAAAGAAGATCTCGTAGCGGATTAGATCATGTCCCAAGCTAGAATCTCAGTTTTGTGGACCTTTCAAGCTTCTTGAAAGGATTGTTCCAGTAGCCTATCGACTTGAACTACCTTTGACAGTGAAATTCCATGATGTTTTCCATGTGTCATTTCTTAAGAAGTATGTTAAAGATGTTGATCATGTGATTAACTAGTATGTATTGTAGGTGGAACCAGAAGGAGAATTCTAGCCAGAACCCCAGTGTATATTTTAGAAAAATATGCTCATGCTCTAGAACTAATCAATAGAGCAGGTTAAAGTGAAATGGAAGCACTTTAGGCCCGACGAAGCTACATGGGACATGACAGATCAAATGCGGGCTATGTATCCTTCATTGTATGCCGGTTGAGGAAAATCAATTTTGGTATGATGTTTTGGCATATGATTTAGCATATGTTTTGGTATGTGTACATATGTATATGGATGTAAATACCTCCATGAGTTGTGTTATAAATCTCCAATAAGTAGTATGGGTGTCATGTCATTATGATTTTCATGTTGTTATGTTGTCATGTTGGTTTGCTTCTGACAGGTTGATCATTGTAAATACTGCAACGAGCTAAGTTATAAAGCTCCATGGGAAGTATGTTTTTCTTACAATAGTATTATTGGTTGTAGGTCTCATTGAACACCGAGGAAAGTGTTCCCCCAAGTGTAACAAACTTGGTGAAAATTTCATGTAATAAAAGTTAATAAAGGCAAAATAATACTCATGGTTATGGGACTCTTATTCCAAGTTTAATGTTAGGCAAAAACATCCTAGTGTGGGTGTTCATTTTGGTTATTACGATTAAGGAAATTGGAAAAGGTAATGACAAAGGATTTGGAAAGGAAAAATTGCATTTTTGGCAATTTATTTATGAAAATAATGGAAATTAAGAGAAAATGAAGGTGAAAGGTCACAGGTTGCATGTAAGGAGGAAAATGAAGGAAAACAATGGAAAATGAATAAATTAGAGGCCTCATTGATAGAAAGGCTTATGAGGATCAATTGGTACCTTTTGTTAGTTCAGTTTTGGAGCTCTCTCTCACACTCTTGGACACTTAGAGTTTTCTTGGAGCACTTCATCATTGGATCAAGCAAGGAAAAAGAAGGCAAGAGGAAGCAAAGATCAAGCAAGGAAGAGAAAGATCAAGCAACTACAGTGGGATTATTTGCAGGTGTCAATTTTCATGTGTGGTTCCCTTTCTATATTTTGCATGCATGGTGTTGTATGTATGTTATTCATTCTCTTATTTTCATGGGCATGGGGTTTTCTAGGTGTGATAATGTTTTTCAACCTAACATTTCCATTTCCGAATAGCCATAGTGTGATGGGGTTCTCATGTTTTGGTTGAGATAGATTTCCTCATGGATTCAAAGCCAAGTTAGATGGATCTATAAATGAAATAACACATGGCCTAATGGTCCCTGAATCGTACTGTGGATTGTGATAAAGCCACTGGCCTAGTGACCCCTGAACCAGACTGTGGGTTGCGGTAAATCCAGGTAATGTGCACCTCGATAGGCCTAGGAATCCTTTTCGGTGAGTGGTGGGATATATAATATATCATAGATGTTGTTTCCCTTCATTAGGCTTAGGAATACTTACTGGTGAATGGCAGGATATACAATAGATCCTAGAGGGTGGAGTCTTAGTTAGGGCCTAGTGATCTGGTGTGGATTGCGGTAAATCCTAGTGACTGGGAGACAGGAAAATTCCTCATGGTGTAGGTGGATAAATCGAGTGGAATCCATGCTTCTTTTGGCCTAGTGATCTGGTGGATATCATGGCAAATTCTGGTGTTACATGTTTATTCTTTTGGCCTAGTAATCCAGTGTGGATTGTGGTAAAACCTTGTTCTATTGACGAGGGTTAGGTGGTGTAGCCTCGGGAAGCCCTAGTTGATTTTGGTTATGAGTCCCACATTCATGCTTGGAATATGGCATGGGGATGATTGGCTGAAAGCAATATTTTTTTCAGTCAATCTATGGTCGAATGGAACGTGGAAGTCCCAAACCTAGTTGGACTTGAATATATTAATAAGAGGTTAATAAGAGGTTTGTATGTGGATTCTATGGATGTTGTATCTTTGGTGTTTTTGTTGTTATTATGTTGGTTATGAGCATGTATTTTGATATTTATGATGTATGGCTCTCATAATGTTTTTAATTGCATTTGAATGAACAATGAATATATGACCTAATAGATTATAATGCAACTAATGTGATAAGGGAACAATGCTTCTTAGTGATTCTCATATAGGTATGAGACCCATATGCTTAGATATGTTATTTAAACATGTAGAATGCATATTTGTGACATGTTTGATGAAATTCTTATCATTTCTAGTAGGGGTCCAGTCAAGTCCTTGTTCAAGTGATTGCATTTACATTGGTATTCCTCTATTATATTTCGTTTCTAGAAGTGTCATGGAGTTCTGGGTAGTGACCTCAGCCATGGGCCTAAAAAATTGGCACATAAATTAAGGCCGTAGGCTCAAAACTACATGGAAAAGTCCCCAGTCACATGCATGCCCATGATGTGTGAGTGGTTGGAGGTTTCTAGTCATACTCTTGCCCATATCAAGGGAGTGACTGGTGGATTAATGCAAAAAAAATTCAGTTTTTCTTAGTGGCTAGCCACTTGGAAGGTTTGGATGGCTTCTACGTGTCCTATAACAGGTTTATAAGGTATGTGTAGTTGTGTGGTGTCAGTTCCACTTCTTTAAGGTGACCTAGGAGGTTGAATCAGATCATAGTAATTTCTCATCACATGTTTACGCCAGTGGACAGGGTAGCTTGGTTAAATGTGGGAATAGGGTGTTACACTAGGGGAAGAGAAGGAGGGGACATTGGGAAGGAATTCAATGTCAATGTCATGGGAGAGGTGCTCCAATGTGGTGGTGGCGTTGTTATTGACAGTAGAAATCTTAGATACCCAACAGGTATCCCTTTATTTTTCTCATTCCTAGGTAAGGAGGTGAAGAGAAATAATATTGTGGAGAAACTAGAGAGTGTTGCACCCCTGAAAAACCTCTTCTTCCTCTAGTTCATAAATTTTCTAGTGAATTTGGGTTGGAATGGAATGGTCATACATGGTCCAGTAGTCATATGTGATAGGGGAGGTGGTTAGGTGACCTCTACCTCTATCGCACCCAACATGACAACGCCTACCGCTTTCACGACTCATGTTGAATCAATTGGAGTCAAAGGGTGAATTAATGGCACATGGGATACTATGGTTGTAGGAACATGCCAGGTGGTCACGAGAGGTCATAGTATGATCAGAGTGACCATTGAAAAACACCATAGAGAGGCCATGGTTCTATGAGTTAATACTCCAAGAGAGGGAGCAGGATGTGCATTGAAGTCATGTGTGTGAGGTCTCTACATGATGCAGGTGATAAAGGACCATGTTAACATGACAAGAAACTACATAGGTGATGGTCACCAACTGGTTGGTGTCATCGTTCTGTCCTTAGGTAGGTGGCGAGATTAGAAGGGACACTCGGATTTGGGGCTTCTTAACTTGTATATTAATATTGAAGAGTCTATTCATTTATTTCTCTTCTTATTTCTAAATGATATTCATACTCAGCCCCTTCTACACTAATTTACATAAAATATTCTCATCCATGTCTAAGTTTCTTTCCACTTGGTAGCTCAAATCATTGGCCATGTGACTTTTCTTCTTAACATCTTTCTTTCTATTCTTCGGGTTGAGCTATGGATGAAATTTCCAACACTTATCATTTGTATGACCATTAATGTTATAGTGGATTCAGTGGTTGTTCATATATTTTCACTGGTGTGTTATGGTTGTTGTCATTTTTTATTTTCCCCATTTCCACTTCTTCTTCCCTTCATTGAAATCTTCTTGGTGCTCCTTCTACTTTGACCCCCGTGATTTCTCTTTCTTTTGGCCTATGTTCTCTAGGTATCGTTCTCATACATAAGCCTCGTCCACCATTATGGGTTTGAACATCATCACTTGCTTCTGCAAATGGCTATGTAGACCCTCTAAATACTTGAGGAGTATGTATGGATTCTTTGGGGAGATACCAACATTATGCTCATATTTGTGGTGTACTCTTGTACACTTGTTGTGGTGTACTCTTGTACACTCTACCCATATCTTTGCCTGAAGTAGTGAAACTAGATCCACTGGTCATCTACATACCTAATAGGTAAAACTCTGACTTTATGGGAGTTTTAAAATACTCCCACTTAGTCAACTAGAGGATTTCCATCCAAGCTTAGGGTCTCTGTGTGGCTTTCTCACCAAGTCAAGGCACAAGCCTCTAGTTTCAGATGATAAAACAAAATTTTCTATTCTCTCTACATAGTGAACACTAAAATAAACTTCTAACTGATGCAACCACTAATTTAACTTCAAAGTGTCAATCTCACCTTGATCTAGCTTGATGTCAACCTTTGCTTCCATATTTAATAAGGTTTGTGTATGGTTCATGGAACTCGAATTGGGTTGATCCTTGGGTTCTTTCTTAGACTCCATATCTTGTTCTTCTTGATCCCATATTTCCCCTTTGATATGACCTCCATGGTATAGCCTCCATATTCTCCAAATATCATAAGCTTATTGGTCAAGACTTCCATGAGGAGTCTCACATTAAGGTTTATATATGTGACTTGTGCTTCTAGCTGTGCAAACGTCTCCTTTACAGGATCTTGAAGGTTATTAATAGATTTGTAGGCCGTGACAAAGGTTTTGTAACTTTATGCTTAACCGATCTGGATCCTATACAACTCCCCACAATATAACCAAATAAAAATTCTTTGATACTGTTATCTCTAAATTGGTACCGATGGGCTGCTCCACCAGACAACTTAGAGTAACTCTTTCAAACCATCTATTGACTAAGGATTAGCCTCTTCAGCCTGAGAGGGCTCTCACAAATTAACTTATGATTTTCTCAATTAGGATTCAATTAGATGGCTAACTCTGTGATATGGACTTTAATGTTTTTGATTGCAGGTGAAAAATGTGTAGGGTTCACTACCATTGGGCTTATGGAGTCAGTATCAGGAAATTCAATGGCAATGGATCTCCTTATGGAAGTTGAGGCTTATAATGTTTCAATGAAAGGAAAATACACACACAGAAATATTCAATAACTTAATGTTCAAAGGAATTCAGAGCATGAAGAACATGAATTCTTAGTAATTCAACATCAAGATATTAGAAACAAAATATTAAGAGACATAAGACATAAGCTCATTGAAACACTCAAAGAATCTTAGGTGAAGAAGAAAACACAGTCACTATATATTACTGATCATGAAGAATTTACAATAGTGGTAGTGTCAAATAACATTCTCCAAACCCTTCTCATTCGAAGTTCTACCTATAAATAGGTTTTTGTCAATTACATTGGATCTGCCCATCTGGCTATATCATCGAACCATCACCTTTGACGCCTATCTTAACCATAAACTATATTCATGGAACTGAAACAGAAACCTAATAACTTTAGACTTATAAGCCTATTAGGGCTCTATCTTCCATTTATTACATTCACTTATCTATATAATTGGATAATTACATCGATGATAACCAAGTTCTCAAGTGGCACTAACCATAACCTACACATAAATACACCGACTAGATTTAGGAATTGATCACCCTACTTTTAAGGAGAAGATAATCATGACATTTGATCTTGTCTTTATGTTGAGTTGGAAAAGATGACATCTCTATCAAGGAGAAAATCCCTACTAGAGTGTCCCAATGATACCCTTTAATGCCTCCACGTGGTTGGTTGACCTTCAATACACTTTCAAAATACCAAAATACAACCAAAATCTCCTCAATGCAAAAACAGAGTGAAACAGGCAGTTTCGTAGCGTGGTTTGGTAGCAAATTTGTTTCACCCATATAGGTAAACCTTTAGGCCTCCTCTATAATTTGAATGTATTTGTTGGAAAAAATAATCTAAATACAAATTATATCCCCCTTTTATTTCCTCCCAAACTATGATTTTTTGCAAAAGGTAACCTACAAGGATTTCGTAGTGAAATCTGGCCTTCAACCCTAGGCTTTGCTATGAAATTTCCTAATTGGTAGAAAAACAAAAAATTTCACATTTTCTTCAAAATTTCACCTTCAAAACTGGAGATGATGGTTCTTGAAAGCTACAAACTATCAAAAATATTTTAGTCCAACTCTTCAAACTTTGGGAACTCCATCTTTAGCAGTAGAAGGTTGCATCTCCTCAGGTTCTTGTATCACTCTAGTTTTCAGTCCTATTTTCTTCAATTTTTCCTGAGTCATCTCCATTTTATATTCTAATTCTTTAACCTGTCCCTTGAGCTTCTTCCTTTCAGATTGAAACAATAGGTTTATCTTTCTGGTGTGTTTCATTACTCTTCTCAAAGGAAGTGTTATTTTCAATGACCTTTTTCCATTTGTTAGTGATTTATCGTATTGGTTCAGCTGATCATTTAATTTTTCTTCAATATCTTCCATCAGCTTTCTGTCCACCTTGGCCTCTTGTAATTCTAACTTGACTTCAATTACCTCTTCTCTGGCCTCTCTTAACTGTTCTTGTAATACCTGCACTTCAGTTTTTTCCACCATTTTATCCTTTCCTTTCTTTTTCACAAAAACTTCTTCTGTTGCTGGAGACAATTCTATGATGTCAACATCTTTTTTCTTCTTGTTTTCCACGAAACCCTTTGCAGTTTGTAGCCTAGTAAGTGGTTTCCTTGGCTGGAATATGAAACCAGCATATTCTCCTAAAAAATCTAGATTTTTAATAGTCTTACCTTTCTGTTTCTTCTTCTTGTCACCTTCAATGTCTTCAGCTCTGACAACTAGAGTTTCTTCAATATCTATAGCATGGAGGATGTCTTCAATATTTCCCTTTCCAATTGTTTTACTTCTAGTTATCCTCCTGCTACCATGCTTACTAAGCTTGTGTTTGTTGCTTGTAGGTGGAGACTATGGGATATCTACCTCTGGAATAGGTTCTGTTTCAACAACCATTGGCTCCAAGATAGGCTTTGGCTCTTCTTCATTTACACCTTCTGTCATAGCTTAAGATGAAGTAGATTTTGGCCTTGGAGTTTTCTTAGGTGTCATTGAATCAATTTCATAACCACTGAGGAAAAGGAAAGATGCCTGATATCTGTTTAATTTCTTCAACTCTTCTAGCACTAAGAGTTTAATCAAACCATGGTGATAGATTGATGTCTCACTGCCTTTAGCCTTGACTTGAACCTTATCATACATCTTCCCTAAGCTCCTAAACAAAAAGAAAGAAAGATCAAGGGATTTCTTACCAGTGAAATGTAATAGGAGCCTGAAATGGTACAGGTAAACCATATGAAACCTCCTCTCACAAGTAAAGTACTTATGGATCACAAACAACAGTTTAGAATAATTTTCCTTCATATAACTCCTTGGAATACCAGATGCCATGTCAACTCCAATGTGTTCTAGTTTGACAAATTCTTCACAACTTTTCATTTTGAATTTAGTGGCTTTGAACCACACCTTCTCTTGGTATCTCTGTGGCCTAAGAAATGGTATCAATGTTCCTGCAAAATTCACTGCAAAATCCTTTGATATTTGAGCGTGAAATCCCTGAAGCTTTTGACAAAATTGCAGGCATCCGAAATTTCTGAATGCATCCATAAAAGTAGGGTCTTCATTTAATAACTTGAGGTCCATGGGCTCGTATCTCATATAAGATCCTCCCTTGTTCACCTTCTTCTTCATAGCCATTCTTCTTTATAACCACGTTGTCTCCTTAACTGTGACACCTGCAGAGAAAAACACTAGACAACAAGCTGCTTGCAGTGGGAGTTAGCTCTTTGAAGATGATATTGGACTACTACATGCAAGACTCAAACAACAGATGACGGAGAGGTGCTTTGAGCTAAGTTTTAAAAATGGAATTTGAAAGTGGGAAAATGATGCTAAATGTGGGAATAAAAGGTAATGATGAGGGTAATTATGATTTAGCATGCTTGGGTGATCATGATAACTAATTAGATGACCTCACCTTTAACCCTAACCATCAGGATTTTGATAACTCATCGTCCTCTATTTTTCTACAGAAAAACATGATTCTGCTGCGAAGACAATTATAAAGCTACCATATTCGTTATGGAATTTTCAAGTGATTCCGTAGCAAAATCCATTCTGCAGTTATTTTCACTACCAAAATGTGAAAAAATAGACATGTGGCATTTGTTTGATTTAAATCCATGCATATGAACCTAAAGTGGAATTTAGTGGATATCACTGACATGACATGACTAATGGGGGGTTTTAGACTTAGGGTAAAGGTTTATTTCATGTGTTTTTCATCAATTTCATAAAACAACCTATTAAGACAAAATGAAACCTAAGTGAGTGAGGTGAGTGACCCTATCAATAAAAATTGAAAATTTATGTTTGATAACAGATACCAATATGATTTGTAAACTACCATGGATATCCACTCGATAGTTCATCAAAACTGATATACTAAATTATATTAGAAAAATTGAAATCTACACTAAGGGTTAATTTCTCCTTAGATTTTTAGATTTTTTAGTTATTCTTTATTGAACTTGCACATAAACTATATTTATGCAAAAAATAGAGAAAAAATATAAAAATCACCCATAAACCACAATAACACAAGATATAACCTGGGAAAACCTTTCGAGAGAAAACCCAGCTATAAGGTGAGGCTACTCTACCCTCTCTTTCTTTGAATGGAAATGGATGCAAGTACATAGAAGTGAGACTTAGGATGCTACAATACACAAACCCTCTCTAGTTTCTCTCTTTCTATCCACTCTCATCTACTCTGCTCATCTATGGAACAAAATTCAATTGAAGAATATAGAAATTCTTTTACTCCTAGTGGCGCAGTTATAACAAGTCTGATAACCTATTAGTGGTTAAGTTTGACTCCTTCAAATCTTAACTAGCGTTACAATATGGATTTTTCTAGAGTCTTATTCATAATTATCACATGGATAGCCCATTTTCCATGAATAATGGTTGTTGATGTGGGATCCTCCCAAATTATAGTGGAGAAAACATGAAGGTAAACTTTTAGGTGGCATAAATTTTGCATATGGAAGTTGATTGAGATGATTCTTATGATGTTGAGAAAACATTTTTGTAGAATAGAAATTTTTACCCCCCCCCCCCTCACAAAAAAAAATATATTTTGTTTTATTCTTCAAACTTCTTCTGAAAGGTTTCCAACCCCAATTCACCAAACTAGGACCCACTAGTAAAAATGGTCCTAAGAGTTGATTCCTCTATTTTTCCCACTTTGAAATCATAAAAATGGATAACATATAATATAATGATCCAATCTAGATTAAAAACATAAAATGACCAATGGCCATACCTTCTCAACTTTACCCAATCGGGGTGATATTACTCTCATTCTTTTTGGTTGCAAACTACATCACATTGTCAACTCCAGCTCTTAAAACTAGATAGGCTATCATACTAGCATACCTATAGATAAATAATTTCTCCCATTAGAGGAATATCAAGCCTTCTTTATTGAAAACAAGGATACAATCACAATTGTTTCTTTCCAAACTATCCTAGTAAAGGCCATCCACATTATAGAATACATGAAGAACCTCATAACTCAAGTCAATTATACATTCACCTTACTAATCCACACATCCATATTCATTAGAGGTAACTTGTTTTAGATAATACCTATATATAAAAATTCATACATGTTATAGAATCATTTCTCACCTCTATATACTTGATGCTCTATGTATTGGCCTTGGGCAGCCCTTTCCCTTCAAACTTGGTCCTTTATCTAAAAAACATTATTTTGAATTCCATACATGACTCTTCCCTCTCAAAAGTGCATGCAGACACGGGCCCAATTATACCCAACCCGCTTATATAATTTAAAATATGAAAGAAATATATAATTCCCTATTTTCTGGGTGGGTTTTACTGGTTACACTAGAAGCCTACCTACAGGAGCTCGTGGCCAAATTGTTTCCCAATTCAAAAAACTATTTTTAGGAAGTATAAATACACCTCATGGGAATGACTAAGGGGGAGAGAGATAGGTATTGACACTATAGCCTTTTAGTCCATGTTCAAGTCTAATTATCCCTATGCCTCTTGCACTTCCTAGGTTGTGGAAACCCTTATTTCCCTTTCAGATATGTTCACCTCTCTTATGTGACATCCTTGTCTATCCTTATGGAAGAAGATTGTTGAGGATTGGGTTGGACGGATCCAGAGGATGGTTTCTCTTGGAGCCGTGGCTGAATCAGGTGGTATTCCTCCACATATTTTACATACATTAATAAAGAAGATTTCTCCTATTAATAATGTCATGATATGTAATGCTTTTATACATGTTATGATCTTCTTTTAGTTGATTTCATGTTATTTTTCTTATCAGCTTATATGATCTAAACACTAGCATCGAGAACATGATTTCAATTACTACTAGTCTATGTGATTTTCTTGAATGAGTTGCAGGTTTTGAAGAATATGGAGAAGCAAAGGGTTTGAATCCTACAGGAACGCCCTGAAACATAGGACCTACGGATAAGGCCACTTCTCCCAATTTACTAGTTAAGCATTAGGACTATTAATTTAATTACTTCTTGTTTTTGTATGCCTCTTGCTCTTTTGGGGTTCTCTACCCAGAGCCTAGGGTAATTCATCCCATAATATAATTGGCGACTCCACTAGGGATTACATTAATATAATTCCTATTTTGGGTTGTTTCTCTCTGTATTTTGGTTCTGATTGGTTTGATCACTTTTCCAGTTTCTTTGGTTCATTTTCCATCCAGGCAAAAGTCCTGATCTTCTAGATCAGGATTGGATTTTTTATTTTTTATTTGCTTCCCTTTTATACACATTGTTTAGTTTACACATTCACTCATATACACATTTTGGTCCAAATAAACACGCGTATATGCAGTTTTCCTTGTACATAGTCGTGTATGCATGCTGGTTGCTCACTATCAAGTTGTGTATGACTAGTTTTAAATGAAAATTTGATATTTTGAATCTTGTAAGGTCACTTTTCCTATTCTTGGCCACTTCTTTTGAATATTTTTTGTGTCTGGGAAGTGTTTCATTTTTCTATTTATCAATTTCTCCCTTTCTTGATTGAAAACCTAGTCAACCTAGGGTTTCCCTTACTTTGTGAAGTTTTAGTTTTGGATTTGGCACCAGGGCTTCTTGCTGAAGTTATTGCATGTTTTGACCATTTGGGACAGTGACTTAGTGTCAGTTTTCTCATGCTTAGCCTTTTTATCGATTCACTTTTTTCTTTTATTTCATTGGATTTCTTGGTTTTCTTGGTTTCTTGAGAAGGGCATTTTCTGGAAAATATTGAATTGTCTTCTTGATTTTCTTGAAGTTACTTTGTTGGCTGGAGTTTTTATACTGCTAATCAAGTCATTTTTTTTATTTGGTTCCCTCTTTATGCTTGTTAATTCTATTCATGAAAATGATTTTTTTGGCTTAAGGAATTTGACGTCTATTTTTGCTCAACCAGGTGATCTTGAGTTTTGGGTAGTTTTTTTCTTTCTCAAAGAGTTTTCTTGTTTCCTTAAAAATAAAAACACTTAAAAAACATCTTTGTTTGCCTTTTCTTTTTCTTTTTCTTCTTTTTAGGCTTTTCATTGTTTTTTAGCAAGTGTGAAGTTTGTCATTTGGTCGAATTCGCTTGGTTTTGGGAGAAATTATTGGTTGAATTTGTCTCTTCTTGTATTAAGTTGTTTTTTGGCATTTTTGTCAAGCGAAGTTCTTCTTTAAACTTATATTTTCTTTTTTGTCAAGTTTTCAGACCTCTTTATTGGGAAACTCATTTACTTGTTCGATTAGAGTAGTCCTAGAATCATGCATTTGGCATTGGTAGTTTGCATTAGAGTAGTTGCATTGTAAGAATTTTTAGTCTTTTGTTAGATTTTGAGTGTGTGAGCATGTATTCTGAAAAGAAAATAAAAAAATTTGGGTTTTATTATTTGTTCATAGAACCTGTGTAGTAATCCATTTTCATTAAAGAAAAATTTTCATTCGCATGTAGCACGTTTTTATTGATTTCTTCTTGCATCCATAACATCATAAGTTGCACCTCCATTTTACCCCAAACTTAAAAGAACAACCTTTAAAATCAAGTGCATAATTTAAAATGAACTAGAATATTTTTTGAATTTTCATTAATACATCAATTAGTCTAGGTCATTAAAGCCTTGGAATAGGTGCGTGGAGAGTTAACTCTACAAGGCCACTCTAAATTTTAAACTTAGAAGTTGATTAAAAGTGTGAAACCCAGTCTCGTTAAGTTTTCTGGGAAATCTCTCCTAAAAAGGGAGTCAAGTGCGAGGGCAAGTGAAAGCAAGGAAGAGAGATACCCCCTCTCCTACTTGTCAGATCTTGACCAAAGACCGTTCTGTGTGGCTTCTGATACAAACTGGTAACCTTAGTTTCCATTCCTAGGTATCGCATAGGTGTCTGTGGGGGGAATACCTATGGTACTTGAGGCAAGCATCGCATCACGTTCATTAGTACTTCTGGAGGGTGCCCTTGTGAAGCTTGGGTACTTGCACCAGCAAAGTATTTTGTCTGGAGGTCAGCGTAACTGTTTATATTACCTTTGTTAGTAGGCCTGGGGTGTAATTACCCCAAACCATTTTCGGAAGGTCCTTATTTTGGTGTCCAATCCTAATCACCCAGAGTGGAAATACCTTAGAGCTGCTTGATTGCTGAATCTTTAGGGACATTTTTAGAGAGTGCTCTTTTCTTCTAGACTTCCATAACTTGTAATTTTTTGATTCTATATAATTTCTCATAATAATTAAAAGTGGTTGATCGATTAGTTCGTTAATCTAGGAGGCTTCGTGGGCTTTCTCTTGCAAATATTGAGCCTTCTTCTAAAAGGCATAGGAGAAATAATGGTGGTGATTTCCAATCAGTAGCAGCGAACACATCAGAGAGTGATCCTCCGCTTGGGGCTATAATTTCTAAAGTTCAACCTAGTATTATTCATGATTTAGAGAGGAGTACTACACTCCTTTCTAGGGTGCTTTTTCCGGTAGAAGAAGTTCAGGTTTAAAAAATTCTCGAAGCTCCGATTACTCCTTCCTCTCCCCTTCCTGCTAGTTTTCTAGACATTTTATTATACATTGGGCCCCTGATTCAGAGGCTGGAAAGCCCTCATATTTCTCCTTCTTTTATTTTGATGGCCACTGCTAAGAACACAACTTCGTCTATGAGTACTTCTAGTGTGCATACTCCTCTTTCGGCAGAAGGAGGAGGTACCTTTCTATATTGATAATCACTCCTAGTACTGCAATTTTTGGCTCTATCTCCATTCCATCTACGAGTGGGGGCACCCAAGCTTTTGCTTCCCATACTAGTTCGTTTTCATTTGGGATGCCTTCTAGTGCAATTCCCTCAGTTTCTTTCACTGCTGCAATTGCTCTCTCTAAACCCATGTCTTCTATGGCTAGTGGATCAGCCTCTTTTCAGGTTTTTCCCTTTCTAAGTGGTGATATTCCTCATTCTAACCCTTCCTTAGGTTCTTTTCCTTTCTTTGTGCAAAGTCGATGTTTAAGTCCTTTTCTAGGAGGTCAAAGTTCTAATACTTTTCAAGGTTGGAACCCTGATTTTAGTGGTTTGGGAACTAGGAATCAGTTCATTTATGGCCAACAGGGGAACGTGCCATTCTCCTCTATAGGTACCTCTCAGGGTTTTTATCCTTTCACTAATGCATGGAACCCTTACCAAGGGGTCTCATATTATTTTAATACTTCGATTGGGGGTAACATTCTTTCTTATGGTAGCCCTTCGGCGGGAGGAGGTCCTACTCCGAATTTCTTTGGACCACAAGTTTTTCCTTATGGTTCAAATCCTTCTACGAATATTCCTTGGAAACCTGATGCCTCATTAAATCCAAGTTGTTCTT
The DNA here is from genome assembly GCA_034641835.2 of Pinus albicaulis. Lineage (NCBI taxonomy): Eukaryota > Viridiplantae > Streptophyta > Pinopsida > Pinales > Pinaceae > Pinus > Pinus albicaulis. The sequence continues at coordinate 255,527,505 of CM076581.1, forward strand.
TTCAAAATTTTGGGAATCCTTCCCATGGTGGATGGAATTATCAGGGTCCTCCGCACTTACCATTCTTGTGAACCCTAAATTTTCTAGAACTATCAAAGTTGACTAACGATCCTATCTAATATAGCCCGACTTGGCCTCCGGTTCCTACCAAGCTTCCATCCGATATTCCAAAATTCAAAGGGAAGACTGGTGAGGATCCAGCAGACCATGTCACCACTTTCCACTTATGGTGCTCATCAAACTCCCTTATTGATGATTCAATTAGGTTGAGACTATTTCAGCACACCTTGACTGGAAATGTTGCTAAATGGTTCATTGAGCTTACTGAGAACACCTTTGTTTCGTTTGGTGAATTGTCTATCATTTTTTTGAATAATTTTTAGTTTCTCATTCGTTATGATGTTGAAACTGAACTTTTGGCCAACTTCTAGCAAGATAAAGAAACTCACAGTTATGACCATATTTAAGAATGGAGGAGAAGGAAGAGGCTCATTAAAGCCTATATTCAAAATGAATTCCTTCTCAAATGGTTCCTCAAATATTTATAGCCATAAATCTCAAAGGACGTATCTATTTATAGGGTATTCACAGAGGAGAAGGCTATCTTTAGAGCCCAACAATTAGAACTTATATATTCTCAGTTTGGGATTATTAATAAGATCTTGTTAGATGCTCCTCATTCTAAGATAGATTTAGCCAAGCCAAAGCAAGGTCCCCATACTGACGGGCTAGTTGGTTTGATTTATAGTAATACGAATAAAAATTTCAATCAATTGCAATAGTTGTCTTTACAATCTTCTCCTTCTATTCAGGCTACGATGTCAGTGTCCACACCTTCCTAGCCTTTAACGATTAATGTTTTCCAATCCTCTAACCCCAAACAAAATCAATCCAATGGGAAGAACAAGAGATGAAATAATAAAAAGGATAAGGATGGTAAGGGTAATGCAAATAAACCCAATGATATTGTTGGAGAAGGTAAGAGAGAGTCGAAAAATAAAGTCAAGTTTCTTTGCAAGTAATTAACAAGAGACCATCTCACTCATATCTGCCTTAAGATTCAGGATGCTCAATGCTTGTTGGCGCAGCAGGGTTCCTCTAGTTCCCAGGCAGTCCTAACTAACCCTTTTCCCCAAAGGCAACAAATTCTTACTGGCACGAATGAAAATACTAGATCTCCCACAAAGGGCAACCAGGAGGGGGAAAATTCTTCAAATGTATACATGATGAGTGCTCACATTGATGTCGCTACGAGATCATGTGATTATGGTGAATATAAATCTTATAAGGCTAAGGTTGCTCTTAATACTTCTGAGTCACTCCATATTGAGAGGCCCACAGTTGAGCCTATACCTCGCACAGTGAAAGGTTCTGCTAAACGTTCAAAAATTAACCCTAATTCCAAGGTAGCTCAGAACTACTCCACTGTAGAATATCTGGCTTACAGTTCTTGTGCTATCTCTACGTTGGAGGTGCTCCAGTCGTGCCCAACACAAAGGAGTGTGTTTCTCACTGCAATTAGGGTGATCGATCCAAAGAAATGTCTCATGATTACATTCAATGTGTCAAATCTTAAGAATAGGCTTACTCATCATATGGATTTTCAAATCAAATCTACATATCGAAATATCAATATTTTTCGAATTGTAGTTGATGATGGGGCTTCCACATGTGTCATTTCTATCTCATGCTGGAAAGCTATTGGATCTCCTCAATTTTTTCCTTCACCTACTCTCTTGACTGCATTTGATGGTCATTCTCACAGGCCACATGGAATTGTTCCTTCCTTTCCCATTTGTGTTGGGGGAAAGGTTGTCAATATTGAAGTAGAAATAGTTGATTCTAATTCAGGCTATAACTTTATATTGGGATGAAATTATATTTATGATATGTATGTCATTTTTTTATAATTATTTTGCGTCCTATGTTTTCCCCATGAAGGGAGAATTGTTACTGTTGATTAGATGGATTATTCTATGATAGATTCCAATGCATCCTCTGATTCTACTATTCCTTTTGTGAAGAATGCCACGCAACCTATGGAGAATCTAGTAGTCGGTATGTATGCCTTGTTGATGGGTAATTTTGATCTTCCACCCCATGTTTTTCATATCAATGCTATTTTATCCTCCAAGGCTCCTACTCGAAGAGAGTTCTTACGATATTATTATTTTTCGGATCCTTGGCCCTTACCCTCTTCTACGACCACATTAGAAGACTGGAAAGTGGGTGGAATGGCATATCCTATATCTGCAAAAGAAATTTCTTATCAATATTTTGTTAAATCTGCAGATTGTGATTTGGTTCCTCTTTCACCAGAGGATTTGGATGGAGACGTGGCTACAACTTGGACCTTTAACTCATCTTCCTCTTTGGACTGCCTTGATACTATTCTACCATATGAGGAGGCAATCCTAGAAGCAATGTCAGGTGTGGAAATATCGTGCGATGATTTGCATCATCAGCCATATTTTCTGTCAGTTTTGCATGAATTTGAGTCAACTTTGTCCAGCCCTACATCAACTGGTCATGTTCACCCGATTCTAAACCCTTTGGCTCCAACATAGATTTTTTCCAAAGGTAATATGGTTGTAATTTCAAAAACGATTCTGGTGAAAATTTCCAGGGATCCCAATTTAATAGAGAATGTTTTCATCGGAGAAAAGTGTTCCCTTGAAGAGATTCAAATCTATACTGATCTTTTTAAAGAGTTTAGTGATGTGTTCACTTGGTCTTATGAGGAAATGTTTGGAATTGATCCATAAATTGTCCATCATGAGATCAAGACTTATGAGAATGCTAAGCCTATATGGAAAAAGCTTCGACCGATCAATCCTGGGAAAGTTGTAGCTATCAAGGCCGAGGTTGAGAAGTTGCTTAAGATGGGTTTATATACCTTGTTCCTTTGACTAAATTGGTTTCTAATCCAGTCCCTATGGACAAGAAACAAGTGTGCATGGACTTCAGAGATTTCAATAAGGCGTGTCTTAAAGATAATTACCCCACACCCTTTCTTGATCAGATTATTGATGAATGTGCGAGGAATGAGATTTTCTCCTTCATGGACGGTTTCTCAGGATATAATAAAATTACTATCTGTCTTGAAGATAAACATAAGATTGCTTTTATTTTCCCCTGGGGTACTTTTTCATATAATAAGATGCCTTTTGGTCTTAAAAATGTTGGAGCCACTTTCCAACGGGCCATGTATTATGCTTTCCATGATATCAAACATATCATAAAATCTTATTTGGAAGATTTACTAGCTCATTCTCGAAAGAGAATTGATCATCCTCATTATCTTCGAAAGATGTCGTCATTATAAAATCTGGTTGAATCCGAATAAGTGAATTTGCATAGTCAGATCCAGTCGGTTGTTGGGATTCATTGTCTCTACTGAAGGGATTCATGTAGATCCTTTCAAGGTTGAGGCAATACTTCAGTTTCCTCCCCCGTATACCATTCTTCAACTTCAGTCTCCAAGGAAAAACCAATTTCTTGAGGAGATTATCGTTAACTATGCCGATATTATGTTGTGAAACCAGCTCCAAAAATAGAAGAAAAGAGATATCAATGCCTTATAAATAAGCCACTTAGAGGGGGCAACCTCCAATACATTACATGAATGAACAATTCTTGGATGATACAAATGACAAAACCTCCTTTCTATATATAGGAGTCCATGGGGCCACAATGTAATCCTAGTGGGGGCACAATGTAATCCTAGTCAACCTAACAATAATAATGTAAGGGCACAATAATAACAATATGGGGGTTACAAGGGTACAAAAATAAAAATAAGGGGGGCTACACTAACATAATAAGGGACTACACTATTAATATAGGGACTTAACATGCCCCTCTCCTTCAAACAAGTGTTGTCCTCAATGCTTAATTATTTTTTCATGCTTCTGTATAAAATTATCATCCTCCCATGTGGAATATTCTATAGGAAGGTTCTTCCACTTGCTGAGATACTCTGAAATTGATCGTACTTGTCGAGTTCTTGTTTTTATGACTGTTTTAGAACTTCTTTCGATGTGATGTTGATCTTCCTGTTGTTTCATTAGATTTTGTACCCAAGTTAGGTTATCCTTTGAGAGTTGGAGAACTTGTTGTTGATCCTCGATGTGATATTCCACTAATTTATCATTCATATTAACTATTATTTGATCCTTAAAACCATCCAACTTAGCCTCCATTTCTGATTCTAAACCATCTATGTCATCTTCGGCTGCTCTTCGTAAGATCAAAATTTGTTGCACTTGGTACCGTAATTTTGATATCTCATACTGCAATTATTCCTCTTCATGCATCATAGTATAGCTTTTTCAGGTCTTAATGGGTACGGAATTATTTTTTTGAAGAATTATAGAACCCAATACTGATAAAAAATATAAAATATGCCCTTGGAATCACTTCAAACTGCTTTTTCAAACAAACATTATGCAATTTTAAAAACCAAATACACACCTTTTTCTTTCTTTTGAGGAGCTAGCTATTGAAATTGAATTATATTTGTGATTGTGGATCATCAATATCTGAAATTTGGCCCTAACATAGCCCTCTAAATACTCTTTCAAATGCCATACGTCTGACTTGATTTGGATTCTTCAAGACAAAGTTATGTCCAATCTCCCTCAATGACCTAATTATGGACTGGTTCAGTCCAACGAACTTGTACGACTTACCACGTGTCACTATTTGCTGCTTTGGCTCTGAAAGTTATAGAAAGGAAACTACAATTTTTGTAATTCCAGTCACTTTTCAAATAATTCCAATCCGATGCTCAGAGAGAGGCTTATGAATATTTTCCCACGATCACCTCTTTGAGATGAAATTCAGGAGCCTGAAAATGACCTAACTTCCACAGATCATATCTCTGAAAATATTACGAACCAAGATCTGAAATTTTGTGAAGATCTTCCTCGAGATTTTGACTTCGCCCTCTAAAAATTTCAGCTTTTGAAACTTCTTATAAAAATATTTATAGCGAAAATTCCACAATGACCTGTTTGGATTAAATTCAGGAGCCTGCAAAAATCCCTAACTTCCACAGATGATATCTCCGAACATATTGTGAACCAAGCTCTGAAATTTTGCAACGATGTTACCTAGGATTTTGTCTTCACACTCTAAAAATTTCAGCTTCTGAACCTTCGTAGAAAAAACGTTATAGCGAAAATTCCATGATGACCTGTTTGGAGCAGCGAAACCCTAGAATCTAAAGCTCTGATACTGAATGTTATGAAACCAGCTCCAAAAATAGAAGAAAAGAGATATCAACGCCTTAGAACTAAGCCACTTCGAGGGGGAAACCTCCAATAAATTACATTAATGAGAAATTCTTGGATGATACAAATGACAAAACCTCCTTTATATATATAGGAGTCCATGGGGCCACAATGTAATTCTAGCTGACCTAACAATAATAATGTAAGGGCACAATAATAAGAATATGGGGGTTACAAGGGTACAACAATAAAAATAAGGGGGGTTACACTAACATAATAAGGGAATACACTATTAATATAGGGACTTAACATATTATGAAAGGATTTATGAGATTGTTGAAAAATTGAATCCCATTCCTGTGGGATGACTTCGCTCAACGCTTGTTTGTTGCTTTGAAAAATGCATTAACCTCTTCTCCTTTATTGATTCCACCTAATTATAGTAGGGATTTACTTATGTATCTCATCGTAACAGAATCAACTATAGGTATGGTTCTGGTTCAGGAGGATGATGCTCTCCATGAGCATGTGATTTATTATCTAAGTCGAGGCTTGGTAGGTCCTGAATTGCGATATTTTTTGATCGAGAAGTTATCTTTGGAAACAGTCCATGTTGTCCAGTGACTTAGGCATTATATTTTGCTTCGCAAAACTTATGTTTTGGAATTTTTCAATCCATTTCAATTCATTCTCAGTAGGCTAGTGATTTTGGGAAAATATAATAGATGGATTGTCATTTTACAAGAATTCGATCTCGAGTTCTTGTCTCCCAAATCCAAGAAATCATTGATATTTGTGGAATTAATCTCTGGGTTGCCTTGTGGAGAATAAATATTTTATGAGGAATCATTCCCTGATGAACATATTTTCCTTATTTCTTCACAAGCTCCTTGGTATGGGGATATTATTGTATATCTTCAAACTTCAATGTTTCCCCTCACATTTTCGAAGGATGAACATAGAAAATTATGTCACTTGGCGAAAAGATATCTTATCATCGGTGACAATTTATATCGTTGCGAGGTTGATTCAATCCTTAGATGTTTCTTAACCCTAGAAGAAGCTGAGGTTGTGTTGAATGATTTCCACATTGGAGCTTGTGGTGTTCATTTATCTAGGCATGCTATAGCGTAAAAAATTCTATGTGCCAGATATTTTTGGCCTTCGATTTTCAAATATTGTGTTGAAGCGGTCAAAAAATGTCATCCTTGTCAAGTCTATACTCGGAAGATGCACGCTCATCCAGCTCCACTCTTTCTTTTATTACCATCAGCTCATTCACAAAGTGGGAAATAGACTTTACAACTTGTAACCTGCATTTGACAAAGGGTTGGAAGTACATCATTGTAGTAGTGGACTACTTCACAAAGTGGGCCGAGGCTATCCTAATTTTTCGAACGATGGTGAAACAACAGCCCTTTTTCTTTTCAACCAAGTCATTTCTCGCTTTGGTATTCCTAAAGATATTTTCACTGACCATGGCAGTGATTTTTAGAACTCCATGATGGTTGAATTGGCTCTCATGTTAGGTTTCTGACAAGATCATTCATCTTCTTATTATCCTCATGCCAATGGGAAAGTGGAAGCCATGAATAAATCCTTGAAGGTTATCCTGCAAAGGATGATCAATAAAGCTAGATCTAATTGGCACATCATGTTGTATCTTACACTTTGGGAATACTGGATGTCAGTTAATATTGAAACCGGTTTCACTCCTTTCCAACTGGTTTACGGTTTGGAATCAATCTTCCCTGTGGAATGTGAGATTCCTTCCCTTAAGCTAGCTACTGAACTTCTTCAAGACACTGCAAGTCTTGAAGAGTGCCTCGTTTATCTGGAACGTCTTGATGAGAAGCTTCAAGACCCAACCACGATTAATGAGGCTCATAAGAAAAGGGTGAAGGTTCAGTATGATAAGACTGTGTGACCTAGGTTTTTCTTTGAAGGCGACCTTGTCCTAGTCTATGATCAAGACAAGGACACCTTGGGGGTAGGTAAGTTTAAATCCATGTGATAATGTTTCTTCATCGTTAAAAGAGTACTCAAAAGGGGATATTATGATTTGGTTGATTTTAATGGACACAAGCTAGTAGAGCCCAGAAATGGGCTCTATCTTAAGAAGTATTATGCCTATGCTTCTGCCTAGCATTTTCTTTGGTTTGTACATATTGTATTTGTTGTACATATCTGTCTATCGGTTTCGTTGTGACATTGATATTTTTGATCTGCCTTGGCAGGTATTTATGGATGATATGATCTATTTAGGCTTTGCCGATGGTGCTAGTTGACATACCCAGAATTTAGCTTTCCTGACTTGGGTAATTTACTATCCATCCGATCAGTTGTTAGTATCAAGGGGCATATTTGTTGGATCTGCTTCAAATAATGTTGCAGAATATACTGTTGTGGTTAATCTACTGCCTGAAGCAATATCTCTTGGTGTTAGTTCACTAGTAGTGTACTTGGACTCACAACTGGTGGTGTCTCAATTGAATAAAATCTATCGTTTCAGAGATCCTTATTTATATCACCCATCTCGAAGAGTGCGTTTATTACAAAGATAATTTAATTTCATTACATATATCCATATTCCACGATCATAAAATACATTTGTTGATTCATTAATTGATCAAGAAATATATTGTCATATAATTCATTCATCACATTAAAAACATCAAAAATCATCAATAATCATTGTATATATGAGAGATTCACATCACAAAATCGTTTGTATATAGATCAGATTCATGTGTTCAAAAATATACAAAATTGGACAACGATGTCCTACAAAATTAGGGTTTATGCTCAATCATGTCTATCATAAAAATATCAAGTCATCCAGTCATCCTAAACTATATGTCTGAGGGCCCTGCCCTAGATGAGCATCTCATAAGAAGACTATGGAATTTTCCACGCGTTGGAACAGTCACACCCAATCCCATGGTACACCAACCATGTGTCTCTGAATGGATTTTGGAAGATCCTCCACTACAGCCATAGGCACCTGGCGGGTTAAACCCTCCAAGTTCCTCTGTATGGCATGGAGGACTCTCTCAGGATTACCTATGAAATTTTCCGCCTCTCTTCCGTGGTGTATGTGCCTTGGTAGACCCTCAGGTCTTACTGGTCCAACATATGTCTCATGATCAATAATTTTGTAAGTGTTTTTTTTCCTATCAAAAATATTTTTTCATTTCATATCTTTGAAAATCCAAAAAATCAAATAAATCAAAAATCATTAAATGAAATATTACCAATTTCTCCCCATGCAGCTCCGGGTGGGAGGGGTAGATCTGGGTCTGCTCTGAAGTCCATACCTGCTTAGGGGTAATCCTCAATGGCGATCACTTGTTCTCCCCAACACATGAAGAACTCATAATAAAAGGCAGTCCTAGGGAGCTTGCCACCCCCTAGTCTCTTCATCACATCAACCCACCGTGCTATGCATGGTATTCTTGGGTTGTTTATTTTTGATATCATTTTGGGTCGAAGCCTAGGTAGTCTCTCAAAAAATAAAGTGCAAAGGATAGTACCATATCCAAAGTGCTTGGTCTTAAAATCATGAATTGAAGTTATTTTTTTTTTCAAATTGATCAGTAAAGATGTGCACCAATCATACAGTGTAGTTATTAAATCAATTGCCAAACTCATGGTAGCTTGTGAGGCTTGGTGTAGTGATGCTGATCCGACTATTCGAAAAATGGTGAAAAGAAGGATTTTCATGTGTAATCCCTCCACATGTCTGATTGGAATTTGAGTCCCAATCTTCTCAGTATCTGCTGAGAAATATAGTCAGATGTAGTCCTTTACATTCAGTCCTTCTAGGGCCTTCCCCTACAAGTTTACTGGCTCTCCTCTTCGGGAAATTCCAGTGATGAACTATATGTATTCTATCTCAATTATCAGAGGTATATGATCAATCATAAATGCATCCTCTTCTGGCTCCCAGTAATCCACAAGCATTTCAATCAATATTTTTTTTATCTTCATATTTGGAATTTTGAAGAATTTTAACAATCCACGTCCTCAGAGCACATCCAGTGACAACGCATCTTCCATTACCTCATTATCAATGGAACTGTGTCCCCTCTCTTTGCAACTGATAGTCATCCTGCATCAATCAAAATTTTCATCCATTAGATATTTGATTTAAAAAATTTACACTACACATACATGGGTTTCTTTTATACACAGTCACATATATATGTAGCTTCAATATATTCAATCCGCGCATACGCAAAGTTTAATCCAAAAATCTGATTTCTATGGTCAAATCATCTTAAAATAGCTTGAATTGATAAATAAAATCATTAGAAAGGAGATTGAGGGGAGTACCTGGATGATCCAGATTTATGAAGGAGCATAATAGAATACACATATAACCATAAATACAGAGATGAGTGGAAATAACACTTCATTTCATTACTATCAAAGAACTGAAATTTGCTTACAGACAAAATGGAAATAAACTAGCTAGGGTGCTAGTAGCTTATCTCTGAGAAGAGATGTGGTGGCTACAGGACTCTAAACTCTATGTTAGAATGAGGCTCGAAGGCCTATATATTATTGATAAACAATGTAAAACCCTAAACATCCAAAAACCTAACCCTAGGAGATGAAACGCCAGAATATGGGCCTTGTCGAGCTAAATTGGTACATCAATTTCCCGGGGTCGTAACTTTGGCACACTAGCTCCATTTGGTGCACATGATACATCGTTAGAAATATTTATCCAAGGACTACAACCGCTAACCCACAAATTTATATTCTAGAATAGAATCATATTCGACGGAAAAACGATGCCCAAAAAACATCATTTAGGCTCTCAAAACGGCTCCGGATGTTCAGGACCCAAGAAACCACTAAAAATAGCAGTTGTACCGAAACTGAAAGACTGAAAGAGACAATGGTGGGGCCCCAAGTGGAATAGGTGGGTGGCCACCAATATCCACTTGGATCATTCCTCCCCCCTTAGGAAGCAATGGTCCCCATTACGTTGAGTTCCTCCATGAGATGAGGAACCTTCTGTTGAACTTGGTCCCTGGTGAACCACTTGCCTTGCTACAGGAATTGGCCAGCTTTGACAACCTGATACAGTTGGATATTCTGTTGGTGAGTGTTCTTTATTTGTATTTCCGTGATACTATCTGTGGTGGCATGTTCCATGCAATCTTGGTTTAACTCTGTTGGTGTGAGTTGTTCTGCAATGTCAGAGTTGTCTAGTAGAGGTGGGAAGTAGCGATGAAGGTGGTCCACATTGAATATTGGGTGCAGACCAAGGAATGGTGGAATACTTAGCTCAAAGGTGTTGTTCCCAATAGCCTTGGTGATGGTTTACGGCCCATATCAGAGTCGGTGAAGCTTGCGGTGGGGTCCAGTGAGGCGCTCCTTCTGCAAATGTAGCCAGACTCTGTCGCCCACCTGTAAGTTGTGTGGCATCCGATGTTGATCATGTCGTTGCTTGTACTTAGCATTGAATATGTCCAATATTTCACGAACCTATTGGCATATGTGTTGAATGCACTTGATGAAGTTGCTCGCTTTGTCCGCTTTAGACTGGACATGATCCGAATTGGCCTGAGTAGTCACAAGTGGCATGGCTACGTCAATGGGACATAGTGGCTGGAATCCCAAGTCCACCTGAAAGGGGTTGTGTCCAATTGATCTATGGAGAGCCTAGTTATAACTGTGTTGTACATAGTGGAGGCTCTCATCCGATGTGCGTGGATGCTTTGAATTCTACATGCACAATGATGTGTACAATCAAATTGTTGACGACCTCTGTCTGGCCATCAGTTTTTAGATGGAAAATTGTGGACTTGGTGAGCTTGGTGTCCAGCATTGACCAGAGGTTGGACCAAAATGTGCTGAGGAACCTGATATCTCGATTTGAGATGATAGACTGTGGGATCCAAAAGTGCACCCACACTTGTTCAAAGAAGAGTTTAGCAGTGGCTTATGTTGTGATATTCTTCTTGCATGCCGCCATAATGGCCATATTTGATAATCTATCGATGACCACGAAAACACTGTGGTTTCCATGCTTAGTAGAAGGAAGGCCTAACATGTAATCCATGGAGATGGATTCCCAACATCGACTAGGGGTAGGTAGCAAAGTATAGAGGCCTTGATTCATGATGTTCCATTTGGCAATGGTGTAAGTAGTGCAGGATCTGATGTACTTCCCGAAATCATGTTGAAGGTTCAACCAATAGAAATACTTCTGCAATACTACCACTATTTTCTCGACCCCAAAATGCCCAGCTACTCAATTGTAGTGTGCTTACCATATCATCTTAGCATGCTCGCTTGAAGGAACATAAAGGTGTCCCAAGTTACATAATAGTGCATCTTGGAGGTGAAAATTTGGAACTTGCGTACCCCCCAAGAGTGCCTTGTATCTATGACCAAATTATGGATCGATCTTGTAGAGAAGTGGCCAATTAGAAGTCTCGCGCCCACAAGAGTTGAGAACGGTGGTTAGCACCACAATCGGTGGTCGGATGAGATAGTCTGCAACATTATTGGTGATACCCTTCTTGTACTTGATGTTCAAATGAAAATGTTGTAGATATGTGGACCACTTCTAATGGCGATCATTCTGCAACTTCCCTTGTGTCTGTATGAACTGCAGGGGTCGGTGGCCTATGTGGATGATTGCTTCCTTCCCCAAAATTTAATTCTTACATTGTCGACAAGTCTACACAAAGGAATACATTTATTTGTCATAAGTGGGATACTTGTGGACTGTGTCAGACAATGTCTCACTGTGATATTCCACTGGATGCCCCTGTTGATTAAGAACTGCCCCAATAGCATAGTCACAGGCATCCATCTCTATCTCAAATGGTTGTTGCAAGTTTTGTAATGTGAGAACTGGGGCAGAACAGAGGTGATGTTTCAATTATACAAACGCCTTCTTTTGAGATTCCGACCAAAATAATTTTTCTTTCGCTCCTCCCTTGATGACTTGACTCAAGGGCCAAGTGATATGGGATAATCCCAACATGAACCTACGGTAGAAATTAGCAGGACCCAGAAAGCTGCAAAGCTCTGTTAGAGTGGTTGGGGCTGGCCAATCCCAAATGACTTGGATCTTGGTTAGATCCACATGCACCCCCCTTTCATCAATAATGTATCCCCGATATTGAACGTGGGTTATGCCAAAAGTGCACTTCTCTAAATTGGCACACAACTTGTGTTGCCACAGTGTTTGGAGAACTTGTCAGATGTGGTGGAGGTGTTCTTCCCAATTTTGGATGAAGATCAAAATGTCATCCAAGTACACCACTACAAATGAGTTTGTGAATGGCCGCAAGATGTCATCCATCAACCTCATGAAGGTTGTGGGAGAATTCGTCAACCCAAAATGCATGACCAGCCATTTGAAAAGGCCCACCTTGGCTTTGAAGGAAGACTTCCACACATCGGAGGGTTTGATTGGTACCTAGTGATACCCAGACTTCAAGTCGATCTTGCTGAAATATTTCACCCCTTTGAGTTGGTACAGAAGGTTATCAATTCGCGGGATCAGGTACCCATTCCGGACAGTGATCTTGTTCAACGCCCGATATTCAATACAGAGTCTCCAAGTCCCATCCTTCTTCTATACCAACACGATCGGACTCCCACAGGGTGATTAACTCGTTCGGATGTGCTGTGAAACCAACTCCAAAAATAGAAGAAAAGAGATATCAATGCCTTAGAATAAGCCACTTCGAGGGGACAACCTCCAATACATTACATGAATGAACAATTCTTGGATGATACAAATGACAAAAACTCCTTTCTATATATAGGAGTCCATGGGGTCATAATGTAATCCTAGCTAACCTAACAAGAATAATGTAAGGGCACAATAATAACAATATGGGGGTTACAAGGGTACAAAAATAACAATAAGGGGGGATACACTAACATAATAAGGGACTACACTATTAATATAGGGACTTAACATGCCCCTCTCCTTCAAACAAGTGTTGTCCTCAAAGCTTGATTATTTCTTGATGTTTCTGTATAAAATTCTCATCCTCCCATGTGGAATCTTCTACAGGAAATTTCTTCCACTTGCTGAGATATTCTAAAATTAATTGTACTTTTTGAGTTCTTGTTTCTGTGATGGCTTCATAACTTCTTTCAATGTGATATTTATCTTCTTGTTGTTTCATTAGATTCTGCACCAAAGTTAGGTTATCCTTTGAGAGTTGGAGAACTTGTTGTTGATGTTCGATGTGATATTCCACTAATTTATCATCAATATTAGCTATTATTTGATCCTTCAAACCATCCAACTTAGCCTCCATTTATTCTTTTAAACCATCAATGTCAACTTCGGTTTCTATTCGTAAGATCGAAATTTGTTGCACTTGGTACCGTAATTTGATATCTCATACTGCAATTCTTCCTCTTCATGCGTCATAGTATAGATTTTTTAAGGCTTAATGGGTATGGAATTATTTTTTGGAGGCATTATAGAACCCAATACCGAAAAAAAATTCTAAAATATGCCCTTGGAATCACTTCAAACTGCTTTTTCAAACAAATGTTATGCAATTTTAAAAACCAAATACACACCTTTTTCTTACTTTTGAGAAGCTCGATATTGAAACTGAATTATCTATGTTCTTTCAGATCCTAAATAGATGAAATTTGGCACTGAATTAGCCTCTGAATCTTCTTTCGAATTCCACAGGTCTGACCTTATTTGGATTCTTCAAGGCAAAGTTATGTCCAATCTCCCACAATTACGTAATTATGGACTAGTTTAGTAGAGCGAACTTATACGACTTGCCACATGTCATTGTTTTCTCCTTTGGCTCTGAAATTTATAGACAGTAAACTACATTCCATGCATTTCCAGTCACTTTTTACAAAATTCCAATCTGATGCTCAAAGAGAGAGTTATGAAGATTTTCCCACTCTCACCTCTTTGCGATGAAATTCGGAAGCCTAAAAAAGACCTACCTTCCACAGATCATATCTACGAAACTATTGTGAACCAAGCTCTGAAATTTTGTGAAAATGTGCCTCAGGATTTTGGCTTCATGCTCTAAACATTTCAACTTCTAAACCTTTATATAAAAAAAAATTATAGTGAAAATTATGCGCTGACATTTTTAAGTGAAATTTAGGAGCCTGCAAAAAGCCCTAACTTCCACAGATCATATATCCGAAAATATTGCGAACCAAGCTCTGAAATTTTGTGACGATGTTCCTCGAGATTTCAGCTTCGCACTCTAAAAATTTCAGCTTCTGAACCTTCGTATAAAAAACATTATAGCGAAAATTACACGATGACTTGTTTGGAGCAGTGAAACCCTAAAATCCAAAGCTCTGATACCAAATGTTGTGAAACCAGGTCCAAAAATAGAATAAAAGAGATATCAACGTGTTATAAATAAGCCACTTCGAGGGGGAAACCTCCAATACATTACATGAATGAACAATTCTTGGATGATACAAATGAAAAAACCTCCTTTCTATATATAGGAGTCCATGGAGCCACAATGTAATCCTAGCCGACCTAACAATAATAATGTAAGGGAACAATAATAAAAATATGGGGGTTACAAGGGTACAACAATAATAATAAGGGGGGCTACACTAACATAATAAGGGACTACACTATTAATATAGGGACTTAACAAGATGTGACCTTTTTGCATTAGCTCCTGAATCTACCTCTTGATTTCATTGTTCTCCATAACAGAGTGCCGATAGATCGGTCCATTGGGTAGCGATGAACCTAGGGTCAGATCAATGGGTGCTTGATCTGACAGTGCAGAGGCACCCCTATGGGTGAGGTGAAGATGTCCCTGTACTCCTCCATAACCTTGTCCATTTTTTGTTGTCGTATAGAGGAGCCCTATCTGGAGATTGTGGCCACAGTCTTCTTCTTTCCCTGGCGGTGGATCATCGGGAAAACAAATTCCTTGGTTTTGGAAATGATCTTACTGCATTTTTTTGCAGTAAACAAAGAGATAGCGGCAGGCAGTGGTACATCTGGTATCTTGTACAGCTTATTTCCCAAAGTAACAATAATAGTGTGAGGTCGATACTCATACACAGCATGTCGCTTCCACAAGTATGGTTGGCCTAATAGTACATCACAAACATCAAGAGGATTAATTTCACATAATACCTCATCCATGAAGGGCTTGATGGTGTAAGGAAGGCGACACTGTTGGTTGACATAGAGATCCCATCCTTTGTGAAGCCACCCGATGGTGTATGGATGTGGGTGTGTTGTGGTCGACAAGCCCAACCGCTTCACGACGTCTACTGAAATGAGGTTCTTTTGGCTCCCATTGTTGAAAATGAACTGTAGCAGGGAACCCTTTACCCACATCTAGGAGTGGAAGAGACACTCCTCCTCCTCCAGATCTTCTAGTTCCTCCTTCTGGATCTTCGCAGTGAATACAGTGGCGTTGGGCTCCGCATCAATAATTTGTTTCCATTTGTAATTCCCCTTGTTAGGTTCTGATTTTAGAGTTGGAGCTTGCATCTGATTCAAAATCCCTCATCTTGGCCACTAGCGATTTCCTGGCCCGACACTCACTTGTGTTGTGAGTGGAGCTCTTATCTAACTCACACTGATTTCTCGTGTCTTCATTAGGGGAATTTTGTGTTGAATACTTAGTTAAACTTAGAGGGGGGGATGAATCAGTTTAACAAATACATAAGATTTTTAAATTTTTCATCAACTTATTTACAGCTTAATTTTATAACCAACTTTAATATGTGAACAGTCTTAATATGTTGCAGCAAGTGTTAAATTAATGTGACATCAAACTTATTATGAGAGCAGCAAACATTAAGCAGATTTGGTAGATCATATAAACACATAGGCAACACACATAGAGACAAAAGATATAAGTGGAAACCCATAAAGGGAGAAAACCACATCTTATTATTGTTTTGATGCAAAGGCAAGCTCCAACTCCCTCTCACCATTGTTTTTCTACAGGCACCAACCTACAGGAGGCTCCAACCTCAGTCAGCTACAACTGACAACTATCAAGCTTCAACTTGATAGGGAAGCCCCAACTTCCTTACTTTACCAAAAGAAAAGTTTGTTGATTTACCTCAGATATCAGCTCTGTTCTATAGCATCTCTTTCTGCTCCTTTCTTCCTTATCTTCTCTGCCTCAATTTTCCATACTCTGCATTCTCTATCCTTACTCTCTCTAACCTTTCTTTGCATATCAAGATGAAATTATTTATAGAGATTTCCTTATGATTGTTTGTATTCCTCAGGGAATTCGAAATGAATAGCCATACCTCTTAGCCCTCTGCCTTCTCATCTCTTTTCCAGCTCACTCAGAAAAATATAGCTGTATGTACTAATTTTAATATTACAGTGGGAATTTTGTATTCTTCTGGAGAATTGCCAATGCATCACAAACAATATAAACCAACAAAAAACGTATACATTCAGTTACAATGAAGATTACAAATCAACTTATTCAGTTTTGGATCACTATGTTTATCTTTTATGTGACTGTGTTTGTCCCTTTCGGCTCTGTTTGATCTCCTGTTCACTGTCGTAGTGTAACTGCCATACATATGTAACTGCGCTTTTCATATATCGCAATTTAACTCTTGGCATGATAATGAAGTGTTTAAACATATAAACTACCCCTTTTGTAACGTAAATCAACTCACGGAGAACTCAAATCAAAATATTTTAATATTTAAAGTTCCCTTTCAGGCCCAACCACCAAGCTTGTTTTATTCTCCGATGCGATGAGTCACCTCCTAAATTCTTCCGATTACGATTAATCGCAATCGCAACTTTTAGTTGTGAGTTCCGATGCTCTGATGCTCCGATGCTCCGATGCGATCACTCTGATCCGATGATTCACTGTTCACTGCATTTTATTGTACTGATGTGATTAATCATAACTGGATACTTCTGATTGCAATTGATGCATTTGTGAAGGACCCGATGCGATCATCGCAATCGAAACTTTCAATATAGTGCTCCGATGTTCTGCTTCTTTCCGATGCGATGGAAAACTTTGATGCTGGAACTTAAACATGTATGAATCGTAGTTCATATACCCATCGGGTCCGGAACTCAATCGCAATCGCAAATTTTTCTTAACATGTTCCGCTGCCAAGTTTTCTCTGATGCGATTAGTGAGGGTCCCACAATATAAGACTTTGTTTTAAAACCAAGCGATAGGACCTTTGGTTCTTTTGATCTCGCGCTCAATAATATAATACATATGCTTTGTATTATTCCTTTGGTACCTTGTCCATAAAGTGCTACATATAAATATATATATATATGCTTTGGACCTTTGTATATAAAGTGCAACATATGTACCATGCTGCATATATATATATATATATATATATATATATATATATATATATATATATATATATATATATGCTTTGGACCTTTGTATATAAGGCACAACATATGTAACTTGTTGCATATATATAAGCTTCTGCTTCAGCTTTAATGTATCCTCCAGCTTGGGTTATGATTCTCGGAATTTTATGTAGGGGTCCCACACTTAATATACAAACATATCAACCCTTCAGCATTTTCTTCAATGGTTAATTACTAACCATTAACGCAATACTTCAACTAGGCCCACCATAACTTATATCACATATACAATGTTTTATATATAATCTTGCTCCTCACATAATACAATGCTCACACTATAATGAACCCTTTTGTGATATTTCATACTCTCCATACTATATTCGCGTGTACTACCTCCTCCTTCATATTTCAACCATTATACCATGTAATTCAACCTGCATTTGGCCCATTATATATATCAACAAATATTAATATAAGTTATAACCTCCGCCTGTTCATTAAATTTCACAACACGGAATACACAATCATTCACATAATACTTTTGGCTTTGCAGCTCTGACTGTAGGACCCACATCCTTGGTTCTCTTCCCCGCATCTTCACCTTCGATCAGACGGTCAACTTCCTCTCACGCACCAACTAAGCTTAGGACCCCCATCCAATGGACGATGCGCAATATTGCGCAACTTAAATGCTCGCTTCATAATTCTCCAAAGTCACATGAAAAAAGTTGTATTATGAAACCGCCTGAGGACACGTGTCCTTCAATGACACATTTCGCGTTCATTTTGGAAATACTGCTTACCACTTCAATCGATGCGTGAACCCACTGGTTTTGTGACTCTCCGGTTTTACTGTTCATGGTCGGGGTTCCGCTTAAAGTCATGGTTCCATTCCAACAAACAGCTTCGTGCCTTCGTTATTTACATATACATATAATCTTTGTTCAACTTATTTCTTTAGCGTTTAATATATAAGTTAATAAATATAAACTTATTTCTTTAGCGCTTTTTAATATGTAAACCCTGTTTCATTGTTATGTTAAAGCAGTGTTACCATAAGGTTTTAATACCTGACTTCATTAGGTTTTTATTGCTAAACACTTGATTCCATTACCCTCAGGGTTCCGTCTCTACTTGATCATTTCACTGTTTGTTAACGGCTCTGCCTCTGCCTCTGTTGCTCGACTCTTTCATCTCTACCTCTGTATTCTATGTTGTTGGAAATATGATGCAGGATGTTGTCCTTGATGGCAACCCACGGAATGAAGATGAAGACATCTGACTGTTGACATGTGTTGTCCTTGATGGCAATTCACCTAATGAAGTTATGCTTGACTTGATGGACTTAGTAAATGATGTAAATCTAATGTGATATGATGTTTGTTGACAATATGATGCTAAGTGTTGTCCTTGAAAGGCAACCCACTTGATGAAGATGATGACAACTTACTTGATGAAGTTGTGCTTGAGAGAATATGTTCCTGATGAAGAAAATATGATGTATCTACAGGGTGTACAAAAGGCAATGAAGAAAGGAATTCAGAATGTGCTCAAAATATGATGAAAAGAGTATGTCTCTTTGTATACGCGGATATTCCTAGGTGAAGTCGCGTATGCACGCGGAAAAGAACGTGCCAAGTCGCGTATGGGCTAAAGCGGTCAAAAAGTGCAAAACCAAGGGTAACCACCATGGTATTGACCCATTGTATTGGGTAATGATCCGCCTAATTGACCCCGTCCAGGTAGTTTTGGGCTCATGGTATTGTTTTGGCCCAAGGTATTGAAAAAGGGGCTCATGGTATTGAAAAAGGATAAGCCTATATAAAGAGAAGAAATTCATTGTGCAAATCATGAGTGTGGGTGCAAGATGTCTGAGCTTGAATGAATACTTCTCTCTGAAGTAGATCTGAATGGAAAGGGTTACACTTGAATGATAAATCTGAATGTATGATGCACCAATGATGAAGAAGGGGATCTAGATCTGAATTACTCTTGTATTTGCTAGATCTGATTATGGAAGGCTTAGATCTGTGATGAGGCGAGCATCTAGGCGAACATCTGTCTGAAGCAAAAGGGTAGATCTGAACTGAATATCTGATCTGATGAAGTATGCTGCTCTGTAATGATTGAAGATCTATACGCTACTTCGCCGCGGAAGAAGCGCGTATATACGCGGCTTCAGCGAAGAGAAAGCGCGTATGCGCAATAAAATATACACTGAGGTATACGCTGGTTTGTGTGGACGGAAGCGCGTATATACGCGACATCAGTGAAGTGAAAGCGCGTATGCAAACTAGGGTTTGCTGAAGCAAAGGGTATGAAATATCTGATCTGTTCTGCTATGTTTCTACTATCTGATCTGTGTTGTTTGTATGTTTGTGCTTAAAAATATGGAAAGGGTTCGGTTTAAAAATATGATGAAATGTGGTCTCAGAAGTGTTGTTCTATATAAGTTGTTGGATCCAGGAAAATTGATGAAACGTGGTCCATAGAGGTGTTTGTGGTTGTAGTCTTCGGGTCAGGTGTGTGCTCCTTCCGTGAGGCCGGTAAATGAGATCGGGGTCGAGTCTCTTCCTGTGAGAGGCTGGTAAACGAGTCAGGGGGTTGGAGCTCCCTTCCAGGAGAGGCTGGTAAACGAGCGCAGGTGGGTGCCTGCATGCTGGTAGGAGTCTGCACCAGGACATATGTTGTAAGATGTTTTCTCTATAATAAAATATTGAAGGCTGAGCAACTGCAGCGGTGGTTTTCTCCCGACTTGGGTTTCCACCTAAAAATCCTGGTGTTCATGTGTGTTGCTTTGTGTGATGGTTTATTCTGTTGTTACTACGCATGTTTACCGTTTATTAACTAAGCATCCGATGAATGAATGATGGAATGATTTAAGTGAAGAACCAATGAGGAATGACACAATTAGGAGAGTGCAGTGTGTATACGCGAGTTTAATAAAGGGTATCCGCGTATATACGCGAGTCTGTTTCAGGAAAGTAGCGTATTGGTTTTAGAAGCAAGAAAAAGTAAAAGTTTTGAATATGCAGTAAATACTGATTCACCCCCCCCTCTCAGTATTTTTCCCAACAATTGGTATCAGAGCAGGTCCTTGTGCAGAAGCTTGATCGCTTAAAGGAGATCCGTCGCAATGGGAAGTCATGAAGGAGTAATGTCTATAAAGCCACCTTCATTCAATGGAAGCAATATGATATTCTGGAAGGTACCAACAATAGCTTATCTGCAAAATCTTGGTGCAAAATTATGGGCAATATTGAAAGAATGTGAACAAGAATTTAGAGAAGAAAAGGATACTTCTGTGGATGCTCTAGAAGAAAATAATTTTCGTGAAGAAAACACTCAACTCAAAGTAAGCCTAGAAGAAAAGAACATAATCATAGAGACTCAAGCAAATCAGCTTGAATCAAATGAAAAACGCATTGAGGAATTGGAGTGTGAAGTAGTAAGTCTAAGAAAAGATAATGAGAAAGTGAAATCTCTCAATCTTAGATTTGCTAAAGGTTCAGAAACCTTAGAAGAGATTATCAAGGTACAGCGGTCCCCTCTTATAAAAACAGGTCTTGGATATATTGGGGAATCTTCCCAGACTTCAACACCAAATTCTCTAAAAACAGCCACAGCTGGTTCTCTACATTCAGCCACTCAGCAAGGGAACAAAGGATCTTTACAGGTAAAGCATGATCATCTCAATTCAAGGAACACTAACAAGGAGATCATTCAAAGAAGTTACAACCAACAGGTAAATTCTAATAGAAGATTTCATGATCACAGAAATTTCTACTTCAATGGAAAATGTTTCTCATGTCACAATTTTGGTCATAAAGCTGTTCAATGTGTTGCATATAAAACCATCATGACAAGAGAAGCAAGAAATAAAAGGATGAATATCCAACCAAAGAAGAACACCTACAACAACTTTTCGCCTCTTCAAAACGAAGTTGAATGTACTTATTGCAATAACTTTGGTCATGAAGAATCTGAATGCAGGAGCAAGGTCCAGCCAAAAGAACATGTTCCCTCAAGCTCTAAAGTGTGGAAAGAGAAAGAAATACCGGTCGAAAATTGTGGGATAGCGTTATTTGCAGAAGGTGAAGAAAATCAATGGTACACTGATAGTGGGTGCTCAAGACACATGACAGGTGACAAAAGCAAACTTCTTGCATATGATGCTCTAGAAAAGGAAAAGAAAGTTACATTTGGAAATGACACTCCTGCTATAATTAAAGGAAAAGGGTCAGTTTTTCTGAAAGAAAAGGTAAAAGCTAAAAATGTCATGTATGTGGATGGATTAAGGCATAACCTGTTAAGTGTAAGTCAAATGTGTGATCAAGGAACATAAGTGGTCTTTAGTTCAAAAGAATGTGTGGTTCGTGATCTTGATACAGGTAAAATCATTATTAAAGGAAAAAGGAATCCAAGAAACCTGTATGTTCTGAAAAACATAGATCAATGTTACTTGAGCAAGTCTTCAGAAAATTGGCTATGGCATAGAAGGCTGGGGCATCTGAGTTTCTCTCAAATCAACAAAGCAAGCAGACTTCAAGCTGTTCGTGATCTTCCCAAAGTCAATCTTCCAGAAAGTATCATATGCAAATCTTGTCAATTTGGCAAGCAGACCAGAGTACGATTTAATGCCAAAGAAGGATCACCAAGTAAGCCTCTTGAACTCATTCATACTGACATCTGTGGACCTATGAGGAAAAAGTCATTACATGGGGAAGAATACTATATCTTATTTATTGATGACTACTCTAGAATGTGTTGGATCGGGTTCATTAAACACAAAGATCAAGCATTTGAAAAATTTCAGAGCTTCAAAGCATTGGCAGAAAATGAATTAGATCTAAAAATCAAGTGTCTTAGATCGGATCGAGGAGGAGAATATTCATCAAATGAATTCTTTGAATTTTGTGAACAACATGGCATAAAAAGACAATTCTCTGTAGCAGGCACTCCACAACAAAATGGTGTAGCAGAAAGAATGAATAGAAAAATTGTTCAAATGGCTAGAGCTATGCTTGCTGATTCTGGCATTCCTAACATGTTCTGGAGTGAAGCAGCATTTACAGCAGTTAATATTCTCAACAAGGCTCATGTTCGGGTAAATAGTGACAAAACTCCATATGAACTTTGGTATGGTAATTCTCCCACTGTGAAGCATTTTAAAGTTTTTGGAAGTAAATGCTTTATCAAAAATAATGATGAAAAGCTTGGCAAGTTTGAACCTAGATCAGATGAAGGGATATTTCTTGGTTACTCATCTTCAAGCAAAGCTTACACATGTTACAATAAAAGGCTTCGAAATATTGTTGAATGTATTGATGTTGTTGTTGATGAGTCTCCTGCAGCTCCTAAAGAAGAAAGATGATAGTGACATATGGCCTTCTACATCAAATGGAAATGATATAGACAGTGGATCCAATGAAGAACCTGAAAATGATCTATCTGAAAAAGCTCCATCCAGATATGTTCAAAAGAATCATCCCGAATCTCAAATTTTGGGAGACAAGGAATCAGGTGTACGAACAAGGAGAACTCTTGCGGGATCTTCTAGTAATTTGGCACTTCTATCCACAATTGAACCACACAATGTCAATGAAGCTAGCAAATATGAATGTTGGAATAATTCCATGGATGAAGAAATTGAGCAAATTGAAAAGAATGACACTTGGGATTTGGTACCAAGACCTCATGATAAAAATGTCATTGGAACTAAATGGATCTTCAAGAACAAGTTAAATGAGAATGGGGATGTTGTAAGAAACAAAGCTAGACTGGTTTGCAAAGGGTATACTCAACAAGAAGGTATATACTTTGAAGAAACTTTTTCTCCTGTAGCTAGACTTGAAGCCATAAGAATGTTTCTTGCTTTTTCAAGTTATCAACAATTCAAAGTTTATCAAATGGATGTTAAATCTGCTTTTCTTAATGGTGATCTAGAAGAAGAAGTATATATAGAACAACCGGAAGGATTCATTTTGGGAAATGATGAACATCTTGTTTGTAGACTTAAAAAGGCTCTATATGGTCTCAAACAAGCTCCAAGGGCATGGTATTATCGTCTTGATAAATATCTTCATCAACAAGGATTTTCAAAGGGGTCTGCTGATAGCAACTTATACACAAAAATTGAAAATGATAAACTATTGATTGTGGTTGTATATGTTGATGATATCATTTTTGGGAGTAACGAAGAATCTATGAGTCAAAAATTTGCTTCTGTCATGTAGCAAGAATTTGAAATGTCTTTACTTGGGGAACTAACATTCTTTCTTGGTTTACAAGTGCATCAAACTGTAGATGGTATATTCCTATCTCAAGCAAAATATCTCAAGCAAATTCTGAAAAAGTATGGCATGGAAGAATGCAAACCTGTAAGCACACCAATGATAACCGGATGCAATCTCAGTGCTCATGATGATTCTCCCACGGTGAATCAACCAGAATACAGATCAATGATAGGGAGTCTACTTTATCTCACTGGAACTAGACCAGACATTATGCATGCAGTTGGGATTGTTGGACGATTCCAAGCTAATCCAAAAGAGTCTCACCTTCAGGCTGTTAAAAGAATTTTCAAATACCTACAAGGAACTCAAGACCTTGGTCTATGGTATCCAAAGAATGCTGATCTTACTCTTCATGCTTACACTGATGCAGATTGGGATGGAAGTGTTGATGATCGGAAAAGCACTAGTGGTGGTGCATTCTATATGGGACCCCGGTTAGTATCTTGGTTCAGCAAGAAGAAAAATTCTATTGCCTTATCTACAGCAGAAGCAGAATATGTGGCTGCCGCATCTTGTTGCACTCAACTCCTTTGGATGATTCAAACCTTACAAGATTTTCAAATCAAGTGTACACCTCCTGTCCCCATTATGTGTGACAATACAAGAACTCAAGACTCTGATCATGTAGTATCCAAAGAATGTTGATCTTACTTCACAGCAATCATGCGCATTGGCCGAAGTGTTGATGATCGGAAAGCACTAGTGGTGGTGCATTCTATATGGGACCCCTCGGTTAGTATCTGTTCAGCAAGAAGAATTTATTGCTCTCATCTGGCACAGTTGCATCGCCGCATCTTGTTGCACTCAACTCCTTTGGATGACAAACTACAAGATTTTCAAATCAAATGTACACCTCCTATCCCCATTAAGTGTGACAATACAAGTTCCATCAGTATTTCAAAGAATCCTGTTATGCATTCGAATACCAAGCACATTCCCATCAAGTATCACTTCTTACGTGAACAAGTGCTTGAGAAAAAGGTGAAGTTGAAGTATGTTCCCTCCAAAGAACATGTTGCTGATATCTTTACCAAACCTCTGCCCAGGGAAGTGTTCGAGTATCTAAGACAGAAGCTGGGAGTGCTCTCTGCCAGTCAAAAGAACAAATCTGCATAAATTTAGAAGATGGCATTGGATACGCAGATTTCCTGAAACACAGTCGCGTATATACGTGAGTTCATGCACAGAAATCAGAAGATGTCCATTTGCTATTTTCCACAAATTTTATAAGTTTGGAGTCAGCTCTCTTTCAAGACACAGAAGTGGTTGTTTTGTATCTCATACCGCTTGAATACTTCGTGTTGTTCCAGCTCCTCATAATTCTATTTCTAATGTTTTGATAAAGATGCCTTGATGATTTGTTGGTGAAAGTGTTCAGGATGCACAAACTAAGGGGGAGCCTTAGTCATTTGGAAAGGTTGCTTGGTTGCACAGATTCAGGGGGAGCATTAGCTTTTCTAAGTATAATGCATTATGCTGGTTCTGTTATATGATCTCTCTTGAGGTCTTCTTGGTACTGGCTATGAAAAGTCATATTTGTATTTTTGATGAAAAGGTCATGTGGAGACCCATGATGAAAAATTGTAATATTCAGTCATGTAAGGACTTGTCAAATTTGTAAACCCACTTGGTTGGGTAGCTGAGTCAAATTTGTAAACCCACTTGGTTGGGTAGTTGAGTCTCATATGTAAATCCACTTGGATGGATAATTGATGTAAGTATGAGTCTTTGGTGATAGGAAGTTCATAGAGTCATGTACTTCACTGAAAAATATGTTTGAAGATTCAGCATGAACTCAGGGGGAGCTTGGCCACTTCAGTATATATCAGATCTGCAGAACGCTTCTTCCACATGAGGAGAAAAGGAGGAGAGTATGTTGGTTTTGATCCACCCTTTGCCCTTGATGTCAAAGGGGGAGAGTGACATGGTGTTTGAATGAAGAGAAAGAATAGTGTCAAAAATGGGGAATGTGACATGGTGTCTTTGTATTCTTAATGTACCTATCTGTTGTGGTAACCAAACACCATCGTGGTTGCCATCAAGTCCAAAGGGGGATATTGTTGGAAATATGATGCAGAGTGTTGTCCTTGATGGCAACCCACTGAATGAAGATGAAGATATGCGACTGTTGACATATGTTGTCCTTGATGGCAAACCACCTGATGAAGTTATTCTTGACTTGATGGACTTGGTAAATGATGTAAATCTGATGTGATATCATGTTTGTTAGCAATATGATGATGATTGTTGTCCTTGAAA